>PVJI01008977.1:0-67908 GCA_004026765.1 Micronycteris hirsuta
GAATTAAAAATGTTTTTTATTATGTAAAGATAACCATGATTCAGTACAGAAACAAGAGGCCAGATTACTTATATTTATTTTGTTTGCATTATGTTTTCTCTTTACTACATATGTTTAACCAGGTGGAAAATTTCCATTTTTGAAAACAAATATAACCTGATCAAGAATTGAATTTACATTCTAATTGCATTATAATAAACCAGGAAAGTTACAGTTGAATCTAGCACCCAGTTAAAACTCAACACATGTATAACAATAAGAAAATTTGTTGGCCAATATATTGTAATAGCTTCTAAAAATACACAAATAAATTTTAATATCCAGACAGGAAATAATAGACATACAGTGAGTATTTGAGCACATGTATCATTTAAGCAGGTACCATAGTTATGTAGCTAAAGATTAAAGTGTGAGTTAGAGATATTTTTCACTCTGTATGCATGAGCACTGCCTCCATTAACAATAATAGTGTTTACATGCACACAGAGCAGAGAACTGAAATTTGTTGAAAGGCAATGGAGGAATGATTTTTTAACTTTGTAATTCCAGGAGCATGGAATTGTATTATTAACAGCTCTGTAAAAAGCCTTAATTTAGGAACTGAGATATAGAAGCTGTATATCAATCTACAGTACTTTATATATACTTTGTGTTATTAGAGAAAAGTGAGTCAGACAAGCTATAGGATTTGTCAAAGGCTGTCCTGGGATCGTGGTACTGTATAAAAATGGGAAACAATATGGGGATTTGGGATGTGGATTATTTTGAGGAATATGAACAGTTTTTAATCTGGGACAAAAAGTAATTGTTGCTATTGTGGTGATTAGTAGGTACACACATCGGCACACACACCAGTTACTTATATTACCTATATTCACCTATAAGCATCTATTTCCATCTCAGGTTTTAAGAAAATATAAATATTTCAGCCTTTTGAGTGTATTTCCTTTTCTTGCTTCAGGATTATAAAATAAATTGTTGAATCCTTCCCCTGGCCGGTGTGGCTGAGTTGGTTGGAGCATCGTCCCATAACTGAAAGGCTGTGGGTTCCATTACAGAGCAACATACCTAGGCTGCAGATTCAGTCCCTGGTCTGGGTGCATACTGGAGGCAACCAGTTGATGTTTCTCACATTGATGTGTCTCTCTCTCCCTTCCTTTCTCTCTAAAAGCAATGAAAAAAAAAATGCCCTTGGGTAAGGATAAAAAAAAAGTGTTAAATTCTAAAGTCCCAGGGAAATTTTAGGGGGAATTAGAGGAAAAGTAAATTTGTATCCTTCCCCCATCTACTACTTCCCAGGAAATGGCTCTCATTAAATGTACCTATTCCTTTAGTGAATATCACGAAGAAATAAATTAGCTAAATAATGAATTAGATCAAGATGGTGACAAGTGATAGATTTAACTTTCTGTGGGAATAATTATATTTGAAAGTACAGTTTATTTTGGAAAGCCCCTGGGCAGTACATTCATCCATTTGGCACATTCTTAGTGAATGTCTACTATGTGCCAGTCACGTTTCTGGCTCTGCTGACCCGGGGCGAATGAGATAAAGTCCCTGACCTCATAGATTTTATAAGTGAGCAATGTGCATTAAGCACTTTAACAATGTCTATACTTTTTAATTTAGTTATTATATTTTAATTAATCTAATTTGATAAATAATTAAGATTGATATGTGTGAATTTCCATTGCATCATTATCAAGTGCCTAGATACATTTGCATATGTTTTGATTATCTATAATAAGAAATGGATATCTCTGGCTTGTGAATAGGAACACTTTAATTGTCCTGATGCCCTTTCTGAAGTTTCTGAGCATACATTGCTTCTTTATTTTAAGATGCAAAACTGGATAGACAATGGGGGTAGAATATATTTGTAAAGAGCAAGGCCTCACTATTTCCCTTGTTTAACACAAATCATCTTCCCCTGATTTCTGAAAGTTTGCTAGTACCCATCCCAGAATCCCTTAGTGGATTAATCTATGTCATGAGAAGCTAGTTCAGAAGTGTTTGAGGTTCTGCGTATCAGTAGAAATATGTGGGCCAGTCTTGAGCTTTAACTGAGAAGAAACTGTGGAGGGAGCCCGAGTCTTTTTCTACTTTTTACCAAGAAATGTGAATTGTTAGGTGCTCAAATGCAAAAATGTCACAACATATTCACAAGTATACTTTTAGACATATGGGAGGATTGAATTCCCACCCCCTCTAAAGTTAGGTGGACTATGATACATGCTTTGGCTAATGAAATGTGAGCAGAAGTGAGATGTGAGAGTGGTAAGTGCCTGTGTGCAGTGCACGGTGTCCTTTGCTGTGACGATCATGAAGCTATATGTTAAGATAGAGCTTCCATAGCCTGGATTTCTTAGTGACTTAGCAACAGGATTGAAATCTCCTCTGATCATTCTTTAATATTTATCATGGAAAGAATTAAACTGCTTGTGTTAAGTTATTATGTTTTGGAGATTATTATCACATCACAGTCCAGTCTCATTGAACCAATAAAAAAAAGGTAAACACAAATTATGTTTAGATAACTTAACACAGATTTTCGTCCACAGACTACTTATAGAATAGTTGGTCTGTTGAATGAATAGTTTGATTTTTTTTTTTAAACTCAAATGGTTATCTTACTCTAATGAGTCAGGCAGAGTTGAAATCTCAGGCATCAAATAGTTTATCATTCTGATATCCACTTTTCGAAAGCAAGGAGTTTCTCTAGGTTTCAGTTTTAGCTTTTTCCGTGGGTCCCATCAGTCACAGGCAGTTCACAACGCAGTGGGAGTTGTTCCAGTAGGGCTATGGAAAAAAACTGGTCTCTGTCCCTCTCCCTTCACCCCCTACTGTTACAGGATTCCTAAAATTCCTGCAAATAAGGGTGCTACTTGGAGAATCTTTTATCCCAGTATTCATCTTTAACCCCAGTTCCGGACACAGAGCTCCTAAGACCTTTATGAGTGATAGGAGTGTCTGCCACTGAGCTCTAAAATATCTTGGAATTTCCTGGTGACAGTAGTGTCTTTTGTTCTAATGAGGTGACTCTAGGTGGACTTCAGGATGGGGGCTGGTCACCAGAAAGACCAAACCATAATTAGAAGCTTGAAACTTTGAGTACCACCCTTCATTCTCTGGAGACAAGAGAGGGGCTAAAAATGTATTTAATACTCCGTCATGCCTATATGATGAAGCCTTCATAAATTTTCCCATAGTTAAGGCATCAGGGAGCTTCAGGGCTGGCCAACACTGTGTTACACAGAAAGTGATACCTCTCACCTCCAGATCTTGTCCTGTGTATCTCTTTATCTGACTGTTCATCTGTATCCTTTATCATATCCTTTATTTTATAATAAACTGGTAGACATAAGAGTTTTTCTAAGTTCTGTGACCTGTTCTAGTAAATGATTGAATCTGAGGAGGGAGGAGGGTCATGGGAATCTCCAATTTGTAGCCAAGTTGGACAGAGTTGTGGGTAACCTGGGAATCTACTATTTCTAATTGGCATCTAAAGTTGAGGGCAGTATTGTAGGAAAGAGCCCTTAACATGTAAAGTCAGCACTTACTCTTGATAGTATTAGAATTGAATTGAATTGTAGGACACCCAGCTGAAAATTGCTTTGTGTGAGAAAAAACCCCACACTTCTGGTATCAGAAGTGTGGTAGAATGTGAGAGTAAAGTAGAAACACACAGAATTAAGTTTTTCCTTACAAAGGGCCCATTACATATAATCAAATCTGCTGATAGAGAGGCAGAGAATGGCCCGTGAGTTCTTTTCTTTTGTGGCTCAGCCACAAAAGCCATCTACAAAAACAGGGCTGTTGCTTTAGATGTGGATAAGGGATCTTTGAAACCTTGACCTTGGAGAATAGAGAATGCTTTAAAAATTTTTTTTTGTTTATATTTTTATTTATATTAAACTAGAAATTTCTCAGTAAGATTCTGTGACTCACTATTACTTACTGCTTTATGATCATCATATTGTATTTCAGGAAGGTGTGACAAACTGAAGGGACTTTTCATTGTTAAATCTGTAAAGCATCCATTATAAAGAAATGCTACGTTTTATAAAATAGGTAATTAAGAAGCACCTTTCTGAGATCATACAAAAATTTTTTGGTGTGTCTGTTTTATTGGTTTTCTTTGCAGATTGATTTTTTCTTTTTTATATAAATAGTCAACCTAAAGTTGCTTAGTTTTTACCACTAGCAGAGATAAACTAGAATCGCTTAATCCTAAGTACAACTTCCTGGAAAGAAAATCTGATTGGACAAGCTATAGTTTAATATTCATATATGGCCCGATTAATTGTGGCTTATGGCACCGGGTCACTGAGTGACATGCAGGCACCACAAACAGTGTGGTGTAGAATTTATTCTCGGAGAAGGAGGCTCACAACCTAGAATGTGTGTGCTGCAGCTAGAAGTTGGAACACAGTTGGAAATCATTGCCCTAGTGTATTATCTGTATAATTAAGTAAATTATTAGTATACTCTCAAAGGATTTGACTATCACAGTTTATAAAATTGTCCACTTAAGCTGTTATAGCTATTAAAGGTACTTCTATATAGTTGTTATTTAAATTAAAAATATAAAGGTAAAATATTGATGTGATTTTAGACACATCATTTTAACAACCGAGTATAATTTATAATGAAAATAATTACTTTGTATATAATAACATCATTGGATACATAACATATGGCGATGGGAATTGGTATTGAGTAAATTTATAGAAAGTATAGGGAAAATGATTTAAATATCACTAGAAGAGATTTATTTTATAAATCAAACAATTTACTTAAAATTTCAAATTCAAAGTAAAGAAATTGTTAAAGATTATAATAGGGCAGCGTTTTCTAAACTGTCAGCTTTATAATCTGCTTCTCCAAAAGGTTCCATACTTTATATAAATACATTTACCTCTTGGAAATTCACATGTCACATTAGTGTATCAAGAGCTCTGGTATGTCCAGTAGGAAAGAAAGTTATTTAACTTTGTAATCCCAAATTATTTGAATGCAGATTCATTATTACTATATTTTCACTTTTAGTGATTTAAAAATATTTTGAAAATATTAGTAGTATAATATTATTGCTAACATTTTTATATTACTCATATTTTGAACATTTCTATTTTATAAAAATGTATTTTGCTTAAGAGTAGTTACTAGGATATCTCTTTAGTTTATGTATATATGTATGTATGCATGTATGGCTAGATAGATGGATGGATAAATGGATATACCTGTTTAGCTCTGAATATATGTTTGATCCAGAACTCAAGAGCATGATTTCCTGGGTTTGAATCTTCAAGTCCAACCCAATACCACAGCATTCCCCCTTTCATTATTTGTAAGTCCTTTCTCCAGCTGTGAGACAGATACCTGGTTCTCATTGTCCATAATGTATTTATTTGTTAAATCCTAGAATACATATACTGTCAGAATAATTGGTTAATTCTGTACAGTTTTTTGTCTTTAAACTTAAAATATATATTAAAATGTTGTTTTCCTAAGTTACTTAGGTTAATTATTTTCTTCTTTGTTCCCTTAAACAAGGTTATTTTATTTCTTTCTAATACAATGAGGCTTATTTTTTGCTGTTTATATTCTAGTTTGTGTTTTCTCCAAATCCTAGTTTCTTTTAGTTATTTATATTTTGTGTATGTGAAGTAATGTCATTGTTCTAAAAAGTAAAATTTTATAAGAAGATAGGCTTAGACATACCCCCCCTCATCCATTCTACTCTGTTCTTATTCCTCCATTTCTTCTATTCTGTTCCCACCCCAGTAGGTAGCCAATTTCATTAATATCTGGTTTATCCTTTCTATATGTATATTTGTTAAAGTGAGCAGATACATGTATATTTTCTTATTTGTTTTCTTTTTCTTACACAAATGACAGGATACTATAGGATGAGACTCCTTTGCATTTTGCTCTCTTATCTTAGCCTTGTATCCCAGAAATGTCTCCATGTCAGTTCAGAGAGATCTTCCTTATTCTCTTCTATAGCTGCATAACTCTTTTTGTGGCTGTGGCATGGTTTATTCATCACCATTCTATTTATGTGCACTTAGGTTTCTAATATTTTGCAATTATAAACTGCTGCAGTGAATAGCCTTATGCATATGTATTTTTCTATGATTTTTGTGTATTTTCAGAATAAATTAAAAGAAGTAGAATAGTTGGGTCAAAAAGTACCTGCATATGTATCGATAGTTTTGTCATTGTTACATGCAGTTGAGTCAGCTCTGAATCCCGATGACTCTATGAATGAGTGACGTCCACAACATCCTGTCCTGAACAGCCCTGCTCAGCTCCTATAGACTCATGTCTGTGGCTTCTTTTATGGAGTCAGTCCATCTCATCTTCCTCTTTTCCTGTTACCTTCTATTTTTCCCCGAATTGTTGTCTTTTCCAAAGTACCCTGCTTTCTCATGATATGCCCCAAATAGGATAGCTCCAGTTCTGTCATTTTTTCCTCCAGCGTTGCTTCAGGCTTAATTGTTCTAGGACACACTCGTTTGTCTTTCTGGCAGTCCAGGGTATCCGTAGAGCTCGCCTCCAATGCTGTATTTCCAATGAATTAATTTTCTCTCCATCAGCCTTCTTCACCCTCCAACTTTCACATCCACACAGAGTAGTTTTATTAGGTACTGACAAATTCCCCTCCATAATGTTTGTACCAGCAATGAATGAAAGTTCTTGCCTTACCCAAAGTCTCACCAACAGAATGCATTCTTATACTTTTAAGTTTTTATTCTTCTGGATTGTACAATTTTTAATTTAATTTTTTTAAAATTTACTGTACTATTTAGAATTAACACTTTTACAATTCCTCTTTATTTTTCAGCATCAGATGATTTTTCTTGGAAATTTAGTGACTTTCTATGTTTGACCACAATCATAACATTTTATCTATCCATTCACTCACTACTTATTAAAAAATATCTGAGCCCTGGCTGGTGTAGCTCAGCGGATCGAGCGTGGGCTGGGAACCAAAGGGTCTCAGTTCCATTCCCAGTCAGGGAACATGCCTGGATTGCGGGCCAGGTCCCCATGTGAGAGGCAACCATACATTGCTGTTTCTCTCCCTCTCTTTCTCCCTCCCTTCCCCTCTCTCTAAAAATAAATAAAATCTTAAAAAAAAGTTTCATTAAAAAAAAATAAAAAATATCTAAAGTGACCTTTATTTCCCAGAAAATAAGCTAAGACACAGTACCTGTCCTCAAACTGCCTATTGATAAGGAAGATAAGGTAAGCAAATAAATGGATAATTACAATACAACATAATAAGTACTTTATTATTGGGGATGGGGTAGGATGGTGGAAATAAGTACAAAGTATTAATAAAGCATTAAGGGGAACACTTCCTTATTATGTGCAAAGGGCTTCCTGGAGGCAGTGATTCCTTCCTTCCTTCCTTCCTTCCTTCCTTCCTTCCTTCCTTCCTTCCTTCCTCCCTTCTTTCCTTCCTTCTTTCCTTCCTACTTTCCTTCCTTCCTTCCTATTTCTTACTTTCTTTCAGATTTTACTTATTTATTTTTAGAGAGAGGGGAATGGAGGGAGAAAGAGAGGGAGAGAAACATCAGCTGGTTGCCTTTCAAATGTGCCCTGACTGAGTGTGAACCTGAAACCCAGGAATGTGCCCGCAGTGGGAACTGGAGACCTCTCGCTTTGCAGAATGACGCCCAACCAACTACATCACACCAGTCAGAGTGAGGAAGTGATTTTTTGACTGAGTGGATCTTTAACATGAATAGGAATTAATCAGTGTAAAGCACAAGGAGGGAATATTGGTGAGCTTTCCAGATAGACATAGCACTGCATTTACAAGGCCTTACAGTGCAGGAAGAGAAGGCCAAATATAATCTGGAATTGCAAGCATTTTAATGTGATTGACATATAGAGTTCATGTATGCATTCTCAGAGGTGGTGAAGTGAGAGGAACAGAGAGAAGTTCAGACTTCATGCACAGGACAAAGGAGACTTAGTAAAACGTTTTAAGCAGAATAGAGACTTGATCAGGATTTTTATTATGAAGTGACAGGTGTTTCCAAAGAACTTGAGGTTGATTCTCAAAGAGTTCAACTCTGTTTTTTACATAGTGATATGTTAAGTCATGTAAAAGAAAGGAATGATCCTATTCCTAAGGCCAAGAATTAACAGTGATCTTAAACAAGGTAAATAACTTTTTAAAAATATATATATTTTACTGATTATGCTACTACAGTTGTCCCATTCCCCGCCTCTATTCCCCTCTGCCCCCCCATTCCCCGCCCTTTAGTTTTTGTCCATGGGTCATACACACAAGTTCTTTGGCTTCTACATTTCCTATACTATTTTTTTTTTTTAAGATTTTATTTATTCTTAGAGAGAGGAGAAGGGAGGGAGAAAGAGAGGGAGAGAAACAGCAATGTATGGTTGCCTCTCACATGGCCCTCACTGGGGACCTGGCCCATAATCTAGGCATGTGCCCCAATTGGGAATCGAACTGGGACCCTTTGGTTCCCAGCCTGCGCTCAGTCCTCTGAGCTACACCAGCCGGGGCTCCTATACTATTCTTAACCTCTCCCTGTCTGTTTTCTACCTATCACTTACGCTACTTATTCTCTGTACTTTTTTCCTCCTTTCTCCCGCTCCCACTTCTCTGTCAATATCCCTCCATGCCTTATATAAATCCCTTTAACATTTCATATAATAAAGGCTGGGTGATGATGAACTCCTTGAACTTGACCTTATCTGAGAAGCTCTTTATCTGCCCTTCCATTCTAAATGACAGTTTTGCTGGATAGAGTATTCTTGAATGTAGGTCCTTGCCTTTCATGACTTGGTATACTTCTTTCCAGCCCCTTCTTGCCTGAAAGGTCTCTTTTGAGAAATCAGCTGACAGTCTTATGGGAATTCCTTTGTAGGTAATTGTCTCCTTTTCTCTTGCTGCTTCTAAGATTCTCTCCTTGTTTTTAATCTTGGGTAATGTAATTATGATGTGCCTTGGCGTGTTCCTCTTTGGGTCCAACTTCTTTGGGACTCTCTGAGCTTCCTGGACTTCCTGGCAGTCTATTTCCTTTGCCAGCTTGGGAAAGTTCTCCTTCATTATTTGTTCAAATAAGTTTTCAATCCCTTGGTGTTCCTCTTCTCCTTCTGGCACCCCTATGACTCGGATGTTGGGACATTTAAGGTTGTCCTGGAGGTTCCTAAGCCTCCCCTCATTTATTTGAATTCTTGTTTCTTCATTCTTTTCTGGTTGGATGTTTTTTTCTTTCTTCTGGTCCACTCTGTTGATTTGAGTCCCAGTTTCAGAAGATAAGTAATTTTTTAAAGAAAAAATGGACCAATCTGAATGTGGTCAGCAATGAAACAAGGTAAAAGAAGGTGGTATCTGAGAGGAAACCTTTGATTAATTTGGTAGCTTAAAATTAGTCCTTTTCTCAGAAAAGGGGCTGCTCTTGGTGCCTGGGCCTTTTCAGTAGGATTTAAATAACACTAGTAACTGTTTGTGTTGAGAGGCACCATTTTTACCCATACAGTGTATGGTTTATAATATCCTGACTTTACTATTCAGATATCCCACTGTCTTCATCAACCTGATTGAATAATTTCAGAAAATTCTACCTTAGAAACATAAAGTAGCTACTAACTTTATTGTTTATTTCAGAAATTTCCTGATAATCCACTTAAACCAATTTTAGATTATTCATATTAAAGCAGCGTCAAGCGGCTGTTCACTGTTTGAAAACTGCATTGAAATCCTTTTTAAAACCTTCCCCTCTCTGTGTCTACTAATCCTAAACTATTAGATCACAAATTTGTCTAATCACAATCAAGCCCCACTTCTCACACCAAATGAATCCACCTTAAACCAGATCCTCCAAATCTCATAGATAGAATATGTAATATTCTCCAAAGATAGAATATGTTTACTTAAACATATGTTTAAGTAACTTTGCCTTTCCTCTTCTAAGACACCACCACAGTTCTTGTCCAGGAGGCAACCTTGCTCATTGCTATAAACAATAAATTCAAGTTTGCTTTATCAACAGGCTGTTTTGGTGTTTTTAGGGAGTAAATTACATATAAGATTAATTTCTTATTCCACCTACAAATGAGACTTAAAAAAAATACTTCATGAACTTGCATGTCATCCTTGCACATTGTGCATGCTAATCCTCTCTGTACCCTTTCAAGTTCAGTACGTGTGCTGCCGAAGTGAGCATCAAATGATGCTCTTTGCACACATGGTGACCAAGAGTTTGGAATCATTGGCCTAAATTAACAGTCCAAAAAAAAAAAAAAAAAAAAACTCCGTTAACTCTCTAATTTTTTTCTTTTTCTTTCAACCTGGTACATGATATTTACAGATAGAGAGACCTCAAGGCATGTCACTGTGGCTCAGTCATAATTATTGTTTTTCAGATTTCTGGATCTGGAAATGTATTATGATTTCAGCAATGAGTAAGTAAACTATGTATCCCAGCCAATCGGCCTACATCAACCAAGAAAGATTTTTGAAAAAAGCTGTATAGATTTTATGTAAATTTGGTATTTATGAGCACCAAACTTTTAGCACTGACATCTGCCTGAGAAGAAACTTCATTTACAGCAGTGGCAGAAATGAAGTTCACTGTGAACTAGTTTTGGATGCCATATGCTTTAACAGGCTGAAGAGGCGGGGAAAAGAGGCATTTTAAAAACAGGTTTTTCTTGCTCTCACTGTGGATGATGTTGCATGACAACATTGTGACATCATAACTTACGCTATTTCACTTGCTGTTGCACCAATACAGCATCAAGGAGTGCAACAGCACCTTGGACGTGCGTCGCGCTTTCCTTCTGGGGAACTTAAGGCACTTCACAGGCATTTTCTTCCTAAACCGCACATCTCTCTAAGGTATTGCCAAACTGGAGACAACTTTCACAGTTTAATCATGTGGAACACATTGGTAAATATAGATGTGCCTTTTAGAAAGTTGCTTCAAAGTGTATTTTGCAGCCAACACGACGTTTCTCAGGGTGTGAACCAGTGGTGTGATGTAAAGCTTTTGGCCCTCCCCCACGTGAGCTGGGAGGATAGATGTGTTTGGCAGCGCGCAGCAGAGCAGGAGGGAAGGAAGGTCGTGTGGAAAACGCAGGCTGACTATTTTGTTACGTGTCCTCCCCTTTTCTTCATGTCTCTACCCCAGAGCGCCTCCTTTTCCTTCATCTCATTTTTTTCTTTTCAGTATCAAAAAAGAAAACTGAGTTATAAAATGTGAGTTGTAATTAAGAGACTGGTTAGATTTTCAAGGCAGAACACAAACGTCCATTTAACCCACAAGACCTGTTGATTATAATTCTGGCATGTAATCAGTTCTTACAGTTTTGAAGGAAAATGGGTTCTTAAGAAAGGTGAATGTGGCAACATTGCAGACACGTCTAATTCTTGCTCTCATCTCTCCAAATCCATTGTGGAAGGGAGTGTGTTTTTTTTCTCAAAATAGTTCTGCCTCTCACACCTCATCGTTTCTTTCCAAGACTCCCACACCTCTCAGTTTCCTAGAAAAGATCTCTTGATATGAAGCGCAGACGTGATGTGAGTCCTAGTTGTATCTTGTAATAGCTGCGTGAACCCTCAGTGGTTAAACCTCCCTGAGCCTAATTCCTCAGTTGCAATTCATACATGATACTTAACTCACAGAGCTGTTGTGAAGATTAAATAAGATAATGAGTATGGGACAGCTGAGCTGCTGTCCAGCAGACAGTAAAACCAATTAGAATCATTCTGACTGTCCAGTTTTCTGGGGTTGATTTGCTTTACTCTTTTAGGTATGATCCAAACCAGATCCTTTTTGAGAGTAAAAAAGGGAACTCCAGGACAACAACAGATACAAACTGGGACTGTCCAAGTAAAGCAGGATGTGTGATTAATCTACACAGAGGGAACTTTCAGATGGGGAGTGCCTGTGCTTATTCATATGTGTTATTGTGGATAGGAATGCTTACATTTTACGAATAAGAATGTCATTGTATTGCCCACATACAAGTTGAGCCTGTATCATAACCCTGCATACAGCTTGTACGGGTAGGCCAAAAAGTTTGATGTTTTTTCTGTAAGATGGCTCTAGTAGCGCTCAGTTGCCTTTAACTTCATTGGAAACAATTTTCTTGGATTGTATTGTGACATCTGTCATATCAGTGTGCATTGAAAAAAAACATCAAAATTGGTGAATTTTTGTGTAGCCATTTTAATATTGAAGATGGAAGAAAATATACAACATATTTGGCATATTATGTTTTATTATTTCAAGAAAGGTAAAAACACAAATGAAGCACAAGAAAAGATTGGTGCAGTGTATGAAGAAGGTGCTGTGACTGATTGAATGTGTAAAAGTGGTTTGCGAAGTATCGTGCTGGGGATTTCTCACTGGACGATGCTCCGCGGTTGAAGCAGAGCAGTTGAAGTTGTTAGTGCACAAATAGAGACATTGAAACAGTCAACATTCACCATTTATGAGATAGCCGACATACTAAAAATATCCAAATTTATTATAATAAAGTCATTGGTGAAAATGAAAAATGTGTCTTTTATTTTATGGAAAACACCATACAGACTTTTTTGGCCAACGCAAAACTATTTCCCAAAATGTGTTACCTTGACAACAGGTGACACATGAGACCATTGAGGTGGTATACAGTAAACGTTAATTTTTTGAAATAATAATGTCCAATTATAATCTTGGAAATAAAAATTGTTTTAAAATAAATTTATTTAGTTCAAATTGTGAATTGACTTAGAGAAGGCAATTAAGTAAATCATAGTACAGCTGGATTACAGATATAGGAGGGTTGACTTGGAATGACTGATATTTGGGAAGCCATGCTTGGTAGGATATAGCCGGTAGAATGAAAGAATAAGCTGCTCAGTATTTGAATAAACAATGTTATAATATATCACCTTTCATTCCAGGAAAAATGCTTTGCAAGAGTTGGAGAAAAGATCAATACCCAATTGTGGCTCAGGTGAGGGGAATAGAAATGGAATAATTGCAGCTGAAAATTATTAACCTTGAGCACATTTCCTGGTAAGTTCTATGCCTCACCACCATTTTTGTACATTATTAATGTAAATGATATATGAAGAATTGAATAAACTTGGCAAAATTTAATACATACACTGGTTTAAACTTTGAGGGGAAATTTTATTCATGTTTATCCTTTGAAATTTAAGATGAGACTTAGTTGCTCTTGTCTTGAGAATTTCAGGAAGAAAGACTCCTCAAACTCTTTGAGTAACTCATTGAATTCCCTGGGATCAAAAAGGTCTTCCTGATATCTGGCCTTAATCCCTTCTAGTTCAAGTGTGGTCGCTAAAGAAACAAAAACTGGCAAGATGTTATCCTTCTGCTTCTTGATACTTGCTACAAAGACACTGACAGTAGTGGATTTCCTAATCCTCACCTTACTTTGTTTATATTACATTTTCTTTTTGTTTGTGACTTCTGTCACTGAAAAACATGAATGCTTCCTATTGTTTTTGTTTGTTTGCTTAAAGTGGAGACAATTTAGATACTGTATCAAGACACTTGGGGATGAATGACTAGAGGTCAGCCATTAGCAATTATACTCTTTCCTAAAACACATCAAAATAATTGAAAGGTGGTCATTCACAGATTCTGTGTGCACTCAAGCTCAGTGTCTGTAAAAGTTTACAAGTACTAATGCATGATTTTATGTGTATTTCCAGAGTTTTTTTTCTTGTGAAACTTTGAAAAATGAAGAGAATTAAGCTGTTTCTAAAAAGCCAAAGCAGCCTGCCATCTCTTTTTCTTTTCTGGGCTACGGTCCAATTTGCACAGCAGTTGCAAAGAAAAAGCAAACGCATCACTAGATTCAGCGAGAAATATTGTAACAGTATGTAATCTCTGTCAAGATAAAATTGCTTTGTGATTTACATTACAATAAATCCTGACCTTTAAGTGCTGCAGACTAAGCTAATCTGTGAAGTACTTTATTCCAACACTGAATCAGCGAGAGAAGCTCAACCAAACTGACTGACTGTATTAGTCCCACCGTGCTGTGGTCAAAGAGCCTATATATATCGAAGCAGATTACAGAGCATTGTTCTACGTGTGCTATAGTAAGTAGAATAATTGAAATGTTCAATCTGCTTCGTCATCGTGAAATAATAGAATTTTTTTAACCTCTCTTCTGTTTGCCTATTATGAGAATTACAAGTAGCCTTGTTAAATATCACTAGGGCCTGATTTAGATCGATGAGAACAAGGAAATTCAGAATTAAGGCTAAAATACCACATGGCATTTCAATTTAATGTGCTTCTATGACTTATTTATTTTTATTTCCTTCCTTCCTTCCTTCCTTCCAAAACAGTAAGGTATTATGTTGAATTTCTCAGTACCAGCTTTGAATTTTGGGATATTTGTTTGCCCAAGTCAAATGTTTGGCTATTTGTCCAAGTCAATCATTGGAAAATGCAATTTTCTCAAAGATATGATTTTTTTTAAATAATTAGAATTTACCAAATTTAGGTAAATTTTGGCCATTTTTCCAAATATTTCTCTCTCCTCTTGGCTTTCCTCTGCAATTTGATTTATACACATACCAGACACTTTTAGATTATCTCAGAGATCACTGATACTTTTTATTTTCCAGCCTTTCTTTTCTCTGTATGTTTCTACTGCATGTCTTCAAATCCAGTTTTTTTTAAACTTTTTGCAGTGCCTAATCTGCTATTAATCATATCCAGGATATATACATATATATTTCAGGTACTAAGTTTTTCATCTCTAAAAGTTCCAATAAAAAATGCCTTCCATTTCTTTCCTCATCACACTCATGTTTGCTATTCTATCATCTCCCGTACATGTGCCCCATTTCCTGCTCGGTGAATATCGAGTGGGTACTGAACATTGTGTTTTTGTTTTTGGGTGCTCAATTGTTTGGTATTAAATGTTGGATTTTTATTCTGCCACACAATTAATTTCTTAGGAATCAAGGTTTTTAAAAAAATTTTTTGTGGCTGGGATTTAAGCTTTGTTAGGCAGATGCAGAACAGCTTTTAATCGAGGACTAATTTGACCTACGGCTAATGCAGTGCCTTCTGAAGACTCGTCCTCATGCGTAGTGCATTACGACGTCTTCCCACTCTGGCTGGTAACAACATTTGTATTCTGTGAGAGCTGTGGGGATTGCCTGGCTTCCTGCTTTCTGTTGCTTCTTTATTTGTCAGAGGAACCGTCTTCTCTTGCATGTACAGATCAGTGCTCATCCAAAGATCTGCTGTAAGTCTTCTGCTGAGCTTGGAAAATCTCTATCTGGGTAGCTCCCACCTCTCTGGTGCTTTACCCCAGAAGTTCTATTTGTCTTTATTTCCCTGTATTTCAACTTCTGTCCCTTCAAATCAGGGAGACCATGTCTTGATTTGGGTTCCCTTCCCTTCTCTGAGAACTGGAAACTGTCTTCAGATTGTCAGTCAGCTGGAGCAACAGTAAAGCTCACGCTGTTTCCTTTTCTTAGGGACCACACTCATGCATTGCTTGTTGTTCAAGGTCTGAAACAATTCTTTCTATACTTTTGTCAAGTTTTTCATTGTTCAAGGTGGAAGTCTCCCCATTACTCTATCATGGACAGAAACAGATGTTTCAAATAACTGCTGTTTAAAAAGTAGTTTAAGATTTTTATCTAGTCATTTGTTCAGAAGTTCTTGCTAGTATACATTTCTGGAAACACTGAAGTAAGTGATAAGAAGGTTATTGAAACCAATTCTGGACCTATAAACTATAACAATTGTTAATGCTCATTGTCAAACCACAAAGCAATGTCATGATTGCAAAGCATGGACACCATAATTACTTCAGCAACTAAAAATCCAATTTTCTTTTCTATACACAAGAAAGTTTGGAGTGCTAGATGCTGCCTCCATTGTTTCTTAGGGTAACTGTTGCTTTGCTCTAGTTTAAAGTTACATTGAGTTTAGGGAAATAATTTTCATCTTAGTAAGGTAAACTTTTTTTGTTATTTTGTTTTCTTATTTTAGATTTTTATAATAAATTTATAGAGTGCCTTGAGGGCAGCACAATTTACATTATAGGGGGCTACCTAAGAAACACACTGGGGACAGACCACTCCGTTCTGCCTTGGAGCACTGTTATCTAGAACTGGAATTGTTCATGAGCCACTCCACATTATAAATAGAGACGTCCTCAGGGCACCATGTCAATGTATACTGGAGGGCCTTCTCATGCATTTTGAGGGGAAAATAGCAGTTTTGATATCCCCAAGATGAGAACAAGTATTCCTGGTGCTAAAAGGATACTTGAGCACTTAACTGAAACACGAGCATTTTTAAAGGTGAATTTTACAGTTCCAAACAATTTTAAAATTAAAATACAGTGATTTTTTTTAGATTCATTTGCTTTAGTGTTGAAAAGGAGAACAAAACTAGTAGTTTGAAGGAAAGGCGACATAACAACATTGCTAGATTGGTATAGATAAGGTTACACGCACACATGTGGATAGTCTTTCAGGCTGCTATTTATTTTCTTAACAATTAAGCAAACCCTGCCAACAAACAGACCACATTTTCTGCAACCTAATCTGCATACTAGAGCATTAGAATAGCTCACTGATCTTTGGTGACATCAACTAAATCCACACATATTTCTACAACTATAATTTTATTTGTTTTTGGATGAGCCTTATGTCTTTCCAATGTTTCAAGGGCTTTGCTGTGCTCAGGTCCGTCACACTCCTCCACCTTCTTGCACATGGATGTTGACTCCACACATTTTCTTGTTCCTGTCTGTTGGATTTGGGAGTTCAGTGGTATCTTATCACTTATTTTGTTTTAGATGTTGGTCTGTGGGTTTTTGGTTTAGCTGTCATAGTTGTTTTCTGTTACACAAAACTATCCCACTGCCACAACTGTCCTCCCAGAATTCTCCCCACCACAACTTCTTACAGATTTGTTTCTACATCTGTTAAGATAAAGAGAATGGAAAAATCTCTTAATATCTCTTTCAACTCTAAGATCTGTGACTGGATAAGGTCTGTTTGGACCTAACATTTTGGAAGAAAGGAGTACATGAGGTGCTGCGTGTCTCCCATCAAGTTGCTGTGCGCTCTGATGCTATTTTGTCCCCTGAGTCAGTACTCATCCTTATGTCCATCCATCCCAATAACAAACACTGACCCTCTACTGTGTGCTTCCTTTGTTTCTCCGGATACTTTTTAGGTTTGCTGTGCTATTTGAAGCTATGAATAGTCACACTATAAATGTCATTTCTCAGATATATGATCGCCTAAGCAGACCTGGTTGTTACTTAGAGGTGAAATGTGAGTGTTACGAATTTTTTGGGGGGAGGGAGAGGTGTGAGATAAAATATTCCATCTTTATGACATAGAGGATTTCTTGTCTGCCACCACAATCTGGACCACTTAGTATGAATTTTCTCTAGGACTTAATAATCAGCTAAAGAAAGCCAGTTGACATCATTATTGGGTTAGTAGTCAGATGCTAGGAGCTTGGAAGTATTTAATAAATCTAGGCCCGTGGCAGGTCACTGGGGAATATTACCTAGAGGCATGTGACAATTTAGTGTCATCACATAGCCTTGTGTAGGCAGCTTCTCCGAGGAGGGACAGTTGTGTTGAATAGTTGTCAGGAGAGGCTTCGGCGAACAGGGGCGAAGGCGCACCCCGGGAACACACAAGGCACAATTTCAGGCAAAGCTTCATTCCTCTGAAGGATTGTGAGCTCAACAGATGTAGATTACTTACCTTTCACTACATTCCCTGAGGTCATACAATTTATATAATAAATATTTATGGAACACTTTCCATGTACCCATCATTTTGTTAGGTTCTTTATCTTTTTATCTTAATGTAATTTTTTCTTATCAAAGTCATACTTGTACATGCTTAAAAAAATCAAACAGTACTTTGAGACTCATAAAAAAAGCTGGACTCTCTTTTATTTCTCTTCTCATTCGTTTTCTCTAGAGGCAACTACTTAAATTAGCTGTTTATTTTAATAAATATTAAAATAAGTACTAGAGTCAGGTTGGGCAGCGGGCATACAGGGGGAACAAACACAGAGGTGAAACTCTCAGCATGAGAGCTGAGCGACGGACTAAAGATTAACCCGGGCAGATGAGGGGAGAGAACAGAGGCCTGTAGAAGAGATAACAGCTTTCATTGCTATTTCTTGATTTGTCAGTTTTCAATATGATTTACCAACTTCTTGCTATAGAGATTATTGTTTATCTCTCCTATGTGCCCATCCATTCAACACAAATATTTCCTTTTTCTCACCCTTCCAGTAAAATTATATAATCATTTAAATATCTGCTTACATTGTTATGATCATATAAATATTATGCATACATAGTGAACCACAGATTATACTATGTCATTTCCTTTCAGATATAACTTATGTTTTCTCTGAAATAAAAAAAAATGCTCCTTTTTGTTTTTTACTTTTCCACGTAAATATCAGTGTTTCATCCCCAATTCTCTGCCAAACCTGCAATTCTAATGCTTTGGCTAGCTGTCATACTCAGTGTGTGTCAGAGACATCTCTTCTCCAGGCACCAGAGCTTTTGTCTGCTTCCTCTCAGCGTGTCTTTGACCCTGGAGATCCTTGGTAAAAATTGTCCCACGTATTCAGCCACACAATTAATGATTTGCTTCTCCTTTTGGGAAATAAGATCTCTATGAAACAGTAAATATATTTTTCAAAGGACAGTTTATACATTTTGTAATGAATGGAGCATATAATATTTCAAAAGTTTCTGTAAGTAACCTCCAACTAAAAATTGTAGCAGCTTTACTTTTATATTTCTTTTTTATTTTTTTAAAGGTTTTATTTATTTATTTGTAGAGAGAGGGGAAGAGAAAGAGAAAGAGAGGGAGAGAAACATCAATGTGTGGTTGCCTCTCTCATGTCCCCTACTGGGGACCTGGCCTGCAACCCAGGCATGTGCCCTAGACTGGGAATTGAACTGGCAACCCTTTGGATCACAGCCTGCGCTCAATCCACTGAGCTACACCAGCTAGGGCTACATTTCTTTAAAAAAAAATTAATCTTTATTGTATTTTTTCCATTACCATTTAGTCCCATTATACCCAATTCCCCCCAGCAATCACCACACCGTTCTCCATGTCCATACGTCTTTTTCCCTTTTTGCTCAATCCCTCAACCCCCTCTTCTCCCCACCCCCACTAGCTGTCATCTGCTCTCCATCTATGAGTCTGTCTCTGTTTTGCTTATTAGTTCAGTTCGTTCTTTAGATTCCGCATATGAGTGAAATCTTACTGTATTTGTCTTTCTCTGACTGACTTATATCACTTAGCATAATGTTCTCCAGGTCCATTCATACTGTTATAAAGGGTAATATTTTCTTCTTTTTTATGGACAAGTAGTATTCCATTGTGTAAATGTCCCCTAGTTGTTTCATCCACTCATCTACTGGTGGACACTTGGGTTGCTTCCATATCTTGGCCATTGTAAATAATGCTGCAATGAATATAGAGGTGCTTATGTTTTGTCAATAGGGGCGCTTATGTTCTTTCAAATTAGTGTTTTGGGATCCTTTGGATATATTCCCAGAAGTGAGATTGCTGAATCAAAAGGCAGATTAATTTTTAACTTTTTGAGGTATCTCCACACTACTTTCCATAATGGCTACACCAGTCTGCATTCTCACCAACAGTGCAAAAGTGTCCCCTTTTCTCCACATCCTCACCAGTACTTGTTGTTTGTTTATTTTTTGATGATAGCCATTATAACAGGTGTGAGAGGGTATCTCATTGTGGTTTTAATTTGCATCACTCTGTTGATAGTGATGTTGAGCATCTGTCTGTTGGTCATCTGCAAGTCCTTTTTTGGAGAAGTGTCTATTCAGGTCCTACTAAAGAATGCAGGAGGCCCTACCTGTGGGGCAATTTCACATGAGGAAATGGCATTATGATGGATTGTCATCACTTCCTAACATTTTGTTTCATGAAAGTTATAAAGACACATATTTGCCTTTTGAAGTTGTCACCTACTATAAGGCAAAACCTCTTTGTCTTTACTTCCTTCCTTATTTTCATGAGGTAGAGCAGTTATATCAGCTAAATAGTTTCAGGAAAAATATCCAGATAATCAGACAACTGAAACCAATGTGGAAGTATCTGATGTTATGTAATATTGTTTGAATTGAGAATAAATTAGGTATCCAAGTATTTCCTTGGTCACTAAGTTTCTTGGCATTCTGAAACCTCCACATTATTACCTGATTTGTAAGAATCAAAATTACTTTATTTTATTAAATGCCTAATAAAATTTTTCATGTACTTTAAATATTTCTACTTAACCTAATATATCAGAAAAACTCACTTTCTTCGTGTCTGCTTTGATTTGTATAT
This sequence comes from Micronycteris hirsuta, assembly GCA_004026765.1. Taxonomy (NCBI): domain Eukaryota; kingdom Metazoa; phylum Chordata; class Mammalia; order Chiroptera; family Phyllostomidae; genus Micronycteris; species Micronycteris hirsuta. The sequence continues at coordinate 20,405 of PVJI01008977.1, forward strand.
TCAGTTTACCTCCTTGTCCTTCAGATTCACAATTTATTTATTTATTTATTTATTTTTGTGGTGATCCCTGAAGCATCCCACAGTGTTATGTCTCTCTGAACTAAATTACAAACTTTCATGGTTAACAAAGAAATGTCATGATGAGATTACATAAAAATATGCTCAATAAACATTTCCTTAAATACAGAAAATATATGTTTGGTTTTAATTCTGTAGTGTGTGTTCTTTAGTGAAGGAACTAATGAAAGATCCCCATGTCCAGATGAGATCCTGGGTGGTCTGACATGAGCAAGAGACAGCAGGAAGCTCTGATAAAAAAGTCTTTTTAGACTTGGATACTGACATTTAGAATATTCTTCCTGATATCCTACTGACATTCACAGAATAGAGGAAGAAAAGTAAATAAATCGAAGGGAACAGTTTCAAAATAAGGTAGTTAAATCCTAGCTGAATAAGTGATCAATTAGAAGATAGAGGCAGACTGAAGAATTTTCCAAAACAAGTAAGCAAAGAGAAATCTGGAAACCACAAAATACTATGTACCTAGATCTTTTATAAATCATTATGACCTCTTCTATTACAAGGGCATTTTCCAATAGGCGACTCCGGGTAAGAATTTAAAAACTGGTGTTAAAGCCAAGTGGAGAAAAATAAAAGTGTAAGTGAGAATAGTTTCAAAATGATTTTGTTTCAAAACCTTTTAATGATAAAATGGTATCAATGGGAAATAAACCTAAGGGAAGTAAGGTACAAGTAAGGATTAAAATTACAAATGTTATAAAAAGAGAATCACAAATTAATGATGCAGTTTCCCCCCAAATGAAGCAGAAAAAAGATTGAAATCATTTTGAGGAAAAGACTCCTTCTGATGTAGAAATTACTTTTCTTTTGTAACACATAAGTTCTGCAGAAATATGTTTCTGGTTCAAATTTGGGTCCTCTGTATCTTGCCTCATGTTTGTCTTCTTCGTGTCCTTTGATTTGTTCTATTAAGAAAGTGTCTACGCCTCTGTGCTTACATGCATGTGATGACTCGCTGATCTTTTAGCCCAGACTGGACAGTGAGACATCAAAGAAAAAAATGAGGTAGAGCAGACATATGATAGAAACCGATGGTTCCCAGTATCTCCCACATGGCTGGGTCCAATAAGTATTTAATATAAGAATGAAAAAAATCAATACAATTATGAACATTGGAAGAAATTGTCCCGCACCAAAACAGATAATAAAAAATAGCTATTATTTCCCACATGCTAAACATTGCTCTAAATGTTTTTCTGTGTTATTTAATTTCTAAAACATCTTTAGAAGCTAAATATTATCCTCAGTTTACTGATGAGGAAACCAAGGCTGAGAGTTTTTAAGTGTCAAGTCCAAGATCTCACAGCCAATAGCCATTGGAGCCAAGACAGGAATTCAAGTCTGTCAAATTGTAGAGCTTAGGTTCTCAGATCCTATGAAGGTACCTCTTCTCCCTGAACACAATGAACAAGGTCAGGATGTTCTCTCTATTGTTTTTAGGATGAACTAGTTTCCACTATCACATGATATAGAGTTTTGGGTTTTTTTTTTTTTTTGCTTTATTTTTTAACACTGTAAAATTGCCTGGTGGACATCTTTATGTGGATATTCTAAAACAAGGTCAATGATTAAAGGGCCTAAAACTAATCTCATTGTCTTCCCTGCAAACCTCTCTTCCTTCATATATGTATTTCCCTTCATTATAGTTAATGGCAACACAATCTACTTGAAAACCTGTGAATAATTACAGGTAATAATAATTAGGTCTGTCTGGAAAAAGTCCAACCATTGTTAATATAATGAGAACAGTTTGCCTGACATCGATGTAACCTGGCAGCCAAGGAGAATGGACTGGAATGCGCATAGGTGAACAATGACGGCTTTACTGTGCTCGTTAGTGGGGGTGGTGCTGTTTAGCGAGCATGTGCACTGTGGCTGTCACATTCAAAATGGCTGAGTAGAGCCGCAAATCTGTGTCAAATTTTGAGTTAAACTTGAACTTTCCTCCAAGGAAACTATTCAGATGATTGAGAAGGCTGCAGCTATGGGCAACTGGGGTTTAGCAGCTTCATCAAAACAACGCACCTACTCATACATCATGTCTCATGAAGAGTTTGTTGGAGAAACATCAAATCATCCAGGTGACTCAGCCCCTCTACAGCCCAGATTTGGTGCCCTGCGACTTCTGGCTTTTCCCAAAACTAAAATCACCATCGAAAGGAAGAGATTTCAGACTGTCAATGAGATTCAGGAAAATATGACGGGGCAGCTGATTGGGAGAAGAATGTGAGGTCCCAAGGAGCCTACTTTGAAGGGGACTGAGGCATCATTGCCGTATGTGCAGTATTTCTTGTATCTTGTATCTTCAATATAGTACGTGGCTGGATACTGTCTGGACAGACCTCTTATGCTTTCACATCCTCCACAGTCCATTTAGTCACTAAGTCCTGGGCTGTTACCAATACAATATCTGTGGGGTCTGAACCCTCTTTCTATTCCACTCTGATGCATTTGTAAGGTTCTCATTTTTGTTTCTTGTACTACAGCAGGAAGCTTTTGGTTCATTTCACATCTCCCATTTTGTTCATCTCCAGTTCAATCTCAGCCATGTAGCTGGAGCCATTGTCCCTGGTCAAAACCGCTGCCCTAGTGATAAAAGAAATCTCTTTTGCTCTCATGACTTCATTTACCATCTGTATGCTGATGAATCACATTTATATCTCTAGTCTGGACTTCAGAGCTTCCATACTAATATTTCCAACTCAGTAAATAATGCCGCCATCCACCCAGTGCCTCTGACTTTCTCCCCACTGAAGCAGCCACGATAATACCCTTCTAACTAGTCACTCTGTTTTCTCCTTTTAATCCATTCTTCACATATATTCTATTTTATTAACTGTAATGTATACTTTTTTTAACATTTTAATTTGGCTGATGTCAGGATATGTCTCATAATTGATTTTGTATCTATAGGTTAATTAGTATTTTTTAATTGGCATTTTTAAACCAAGGCATGTATAACATTATGATGCATTTTGTATTGAATGGCATCATATTATTGTTGAAATATGATAATAGGAAGAATAATTTTTTCTGGATATGCTTTATCCTGTGTAGAACCTTCAAGGATTTCCCATTGTACTTAGAATAAAATACAACATTCTTAACTAGCCTATGAGGCTCTGAATGTCTGGCTCTTATTTACCTCTCTAGAATCAGTTGGTACTAATCTCCTTGTTATCTATCTTTCAGCCACATTCACCCAGCAGGTATTTACTGGGTGATTACTATGTGCTAGGCACTATGATGATATAGAAGTGAACCAAAAAAATAATCATGGCTCCTGCCCTCATAGCGTTTACCGAACATTTGAAGCCTCCTAGTTTATCTTGAATTTGCTGTGTTATTTCTAGCCTCAGATCCCTTAAATATGCTAATCCCCTCTCAGGATAGGTCCTTTTTACTACCTCTATCCCTAATCCTTTGCCCTTCAATTTAGCTAAGTCCTACCTCCTACTTATCCTTTAGGGTTTATTTTACATAGCACTTCCACACAGCCATCCTGTTCAATACTCTCATGGCTCCTGTGCTTCTTTGTCTGGCATTCACAGTGCTTTTCCTGGGGATCTGTCTTCCCCTGTGGACTGTCAGGTCCATGAAGATAGGGTCTGTATCCGTTCAACTCATGCCTTTCTTTCAGCCCTTAGTTCAGTGCCTCGGTTGTGTTAAGGCCTTTTAAAATATTTATTGAATGAATAAGTAATGGAATTGTAAACATGAATTCAATTTTGAACCACCCCTACACTGACTTTTTTACCACTTGAATATATTATTAAAACAAAACGAAACCACAACCAAAATAGAACCATTAATGTATGGGGTTACATAAGTTTTAGATTGAGGTGAGAAGAAAATAGATGATCAATTTCAAGCTGAGATGCATACAAATTGATATTAAATATCATACATATTTTTTCCTTAAAACAAGTGCTATAAGCCTTTAATGTTACCATTTTCATTACAAATCAATATGCTGACCAACATTTGTACAGTGATTTTTGTGTCTTGATAGATCAGATCATATTCTTCTTCTGTTGGTTTTAAAGGGTTCCTTCTGTTGGGTCTACCCTTTGTGTAGAAGATGGGCTGCCCTTATGTATCATAGATTAGCTTGGTGTATTATACTTATGAACTAGTCGTAGATTCAGTTCCAAGTGGTGAATTATCCTAGCATTTTAGAAATAGTCTGCTATTTAGCAAACATGGGTCCTTTTATATTCCCAAGATAGCAACCCAAAAAGAAGCTCACTAGTGTCATTCTATTTATAAATACAGAATGTTTCCATTAAGTTCAAAGCAATCTTTAACTGCTTGTCTGTCCTTCGCTCTAGATATATTTTCTTCAGTATATATACTCCAGTTTATTATGCAATTGTATGTTTCTTGTAATTGCTTCTACATTTATATTAGCATAAGTTTCCTCTGTTTTACCAAATATTGAGAATTAGTCCCACAAAATCTTACCTTGAGAATGTTCCACAATAAATAGAGAAAGAACCACAACTTTATGTTTTCTAGTTATTGAATTTTAGCTCTCCTGTTTTTAGTGACATCTCCCCAAATGCTTGGATAAAAGGACTAATAAATATAAAGTATTATTACCACAACCTATAGAAATAAACTAACTCAACATAGATATAATCAAAAGGAAAATTCATATAACCACATTCATATTCAAAGATCTTGTGATACAAGCCAACCCCTGTGAGGGTATTATTTTCAAACATAACAGGTTGACATTATGTAATTACACACTGCTGGATACTGAAATAGCAAAAAAGGAAAAAGTGCTTATAGTAGTACTCACAGCACACTATTATGAATATTCACATTTATCCACACATCTTTAGAGAATTATTTCTAGTTATACATTACAGACTTTAGCAAAGATTTAGTGACTTATTTATATCAATATTAGGTTTTGACATTAATGTCTTAGCAAGCTTAAGGAGGTGTGGTCCTGAGACTCACTACCACTCAATAAAGGGAACCCAAGGTGAATCTCTTTTCCATTGTTTTGCAGTCAGTTTTTTAAATAGATATTTTATATATGTATGTATATGCAAATATTCAAAATCCCTATCAATTATTCTTACAATTTACACTCCCAATCTACTTAACTTTTTCCATTTTTTATGACTTTTTATTTTCTAAGATAAATTTTCCACTTTTTATCCCCACTTTACTGTTCAATTCTGCTTTATTCATTTTTTGTAATGGAAATTTGTCAGAATTTCTATTTCCCAGATTCCTTTTCATATTCTCAGTGCTACCTCCCTCCCATTTAATCTCCAGACTGTAACCAACTTCCACCTTTCTCCCTTTCCGATGTCAGGTTTCTAATCTTTCCATTATTTTCACTTAATGTGTGTTTTTTGGTCTGTTTGGTGCACTGTGAAGTGTAATTTCACAAATACTTAGGCCCTAAATACCATCACTTTTGGAACCTTACCTAGTCTCTGTTACAGGTTGATCAGTTTAATAATCTTATGTCTGTTATTCCTATTCTATAATGTAAGCATAATCCATTGGTTGCTTTAGATTTCTATCCTATCCAGACTTTTTTCTCTAAAATTAGATGCATATAATTATAGGGTATATCGTTTCATATTTAATATTTTTAACACCTTTTTTCTATAGTTACTTACCTGTGGGAACGTAGAATTGGAGAAGAGAGGAAAGTCAGAGAGCTAGAGCATGAGACTGAGACACAAATGTAACACAAATTTAAATGTACACAAATGTAAATGTATCTTTTGGTGAGCGTTTTAAGGTAATATACCAGAACAGTCATTATTTAAGAGTAAATGCTAATAAAGCAACAGACTGGTAGTATGTGTAGTAATCTAGGGAATAGTCTAGGGAACTACTCCCTCCTTTATCAATAAAAATCAGTCAACCAACCAATCATACAATAACAGATTAGGCTGTTTTAATTACCAAAGCTTGGATTGATGTGGGTACATGCTTAAAAAAGGTGTGCCAAGACTTTTCATGATAGTTATAAGAAGCTCAAAGAGGTCTTGGAGTTTAGTTAGCTATCTTTAGTCACCAACTCTGTCATCTCTCCTTAGATCTCTCGCACTTTCTTTGTATGGGCACAAGCCAAGGTTCAGATGCTAGGATGCACCCTCCCACCCCTAACCCATATAAGAGCTGAGTCCGAACAACAGTAGATTGTCATAAATATTTGTGGGTAGGAATGGTAACTTGCAAAAGAAATCCAGTTAAGTCTGTTGCTTTTAATAAGTTATACATGGAGAATTTGTATTAGGGGCATCTTTACTGGGCTTTAAAAACTTCAGTAGGTGTCATCTTGAGGTATTCAGCTAAGATCATTATCCTCCGACAGAAACAAAATGGAAACATTCCATTATCGCTTGAAAACTAGAACTAAGTGAAAATAAGCATCAAATAAAAACCAATGTAAATACTCTGGAGATGTAGTGTGATTATTCTGTTTTATCTCCCATGAAATCTGGTTTTCACACCCTTTATGGCTTCTTTGGGGTGTTGGTGTTCATGAGTAAAAATATTACTTTAAAAAAACAAAACAAATTTCTTCACTCTAATTAGACAAAATGAAAGCCTTCTGTTACAATTTATATTATTAAAGTTTTGACATTTTCTAATGGCATAAAACAAGTTCTATTTTTAACATAGGCCTATGTTAGCACAGTGCTTTGAGGAGATTTCCAAGTTCTAAAGAAGCTTGAGTTTTTATATTATTTGATACCAAAAATTATGGTGTAATAAAACAATTTTGGTAGTTTCTGGTTCATTTTAAGTAGTAATTGCCCTCAAGAGTTATATGTACCTGGAATAATGTGACTAGTGATTAAAATTTAAAGAGATAATAATTATTAAAAGATTCATGCATGACAAATCATTTCTGGGCAACAGGATTTTTATGGTAAAATAGTCAAGTAGAATTTGCCTACATCAAAACTACTTGAAAGGTTTCTTTGACCTGGACCTTTACGAATACTGCCAACCTGTTGAGAACAACTGACCTGTAACACTGTATTTAAGAGCCACAAACCATAAAGAACATAGAATCTATTCTGATCTTCCTGTTCAGTTGCTCCTCATTAGTAACTGGTGATAAATCCAGACAACGTGGCTGCGGGCACTGTCTGCGCCATAAGCCCCAGTTCTTTTTTTCCTCTCTCGCTTTATATATACATACATATATACACATGTATATCTTATAAGATATAGCTTTTTCTTGCATGAGAGCCATTATTAAAATTTTTGAAACACGCAGTTACAAATGCTCCAAATTCACTCCAAAGAAAGTCTTTTTGGGAAATTTTACTTTTTCCAAAATATTTTCTATTTAGTTTTCTAAAAGGGGTGGTTATTTTATACTGCAATTCTCTGTCTTGTTCTATTTAAAACATTGCATTCTGAGCTTGTGTTCATTCTGCAAATATTTGCCGAGCACTGATGATTAACAGGCACTGTGATAGATATTATAAATATAGTAGTGAATTTGATACCACCCCAGCCCCAGAAGAACTTTCACACTGGAGGAGAATATTAACAAACAAAAGGGTAATTGTCATATAGTAGAGAGCTGGGATTGGGGTAAACTAAGAATGCTACAGAACATATTAGAAGGCTGTCTACTCTAGTAGAAGGGTATCTATTCTAGTCTTCCTGGGTCAAAGGAGGGCTTCCCAGGAGAAGAGGCAGTGAACTGTGAAGAGTGAGTAGGACTCAGCTAGATCAGGTGGAGAGGAAGGTGGAAAGACTCTTCCTGGAAGATAAAGTAGCATGCACACTTTTAAGCTAAGTATTCTTTTCATAAATATATTTTGTACACTCTGGTAATAGGAATATTGTTTTAAACTATTCCTAGCAGGGAAAGTACCTGCTTCCCATCAGTGCTAAAACTTCTACCTTCATATGGAGACACATGAAGGCTTTTCACTGTTGCCTATGCCCCTAGTAAGAGCAACTAGTTGGGTTAATCACTTGCATAAAATAGAATGCAAGCCTACATGTATGAGCTTACTTGGATCTACCTAACAGGTCTATTCATTAATAAGCTGCACAAAATAAAAGAACCCATGGAAAAAATGTAGCTATATTTGACTTCTGGTCAAAATGGAGGTGTAGGTAAACATGGCTCACCTCCTTGCACAATTACATAAAAATTACAACTAAATTACAGACCTATGATCACTCAGAACCATCAGAAATGAAGTTGAATGGAAGTCCGACAACAATGGAACTAAAGAAGCCATGTCAATCCAGAACAGTAAGAGACAAGAAGATGTGGAATGGGTAGGTTCCCTCACCCACATGTGGTGGATAAAAATTTGGGAGGAATATCTCAGGGAGCAAGGAGTCGCAGCCCCATGCCAGGACCCTTAGCCCAGGGTTCCAGGGCCAGAACGGTAAGCCCCCATAACTTCAGGCTGCAAAAACCAGTAGGATTTGAGTCTGTGAAAAAAACAACTGGACTCCCTGGCAGTTCCTCTTAAAGGGCCTGCACTGAACTGAGCTCCAGAACCATTGGGGTAGCAGTTCAAAAGACACCAGTGTCTTATAGAGAGAAACTGAAGTCTCTGGCATCAGATGAAAGAGCTGGAGACAGCTCTCTCTCAGACAGAAAGAAAGGCAAAGGCCATTGTATCTTTTCTGAGTCCTCCCCCAACAGAGAAACAGAACAGGCAGATGGAAGCTATATCTGAGATTCTATAAACCTGGCTTACACTCTTTACCCTGCTTTGACATTTACCTGAGGCTCTACCCCACCAAACATATGGCCTGTCCCCAGCCCTCCTAGCTGTGGCTAAGTGGCCCCAGGCCTGGCACAAGCAGCAACCAGCTTTGGATCAAAGTTTGGCTCTGCCAGAGAACCACCAAGCCCAGCACAAGTAGCAGCCATCTGCAGATTTCTTTATAGCTCATGCTGGGTGGCTTTGGGTATAAAATGGAGCCAGGCAGAAATGAAGGATATACTAATGGACATGAACAATTTACAGAGAACCAACAGTAGAATGGATGAAGCTGAGAATCAAATCAATGATATGGAACCTAAGGAAACAAAAAACAACTAAGCAGAATGAGAAAAAGATAGAATCCGAAAAAATGAGGGTAGTGTATGGAGACTCTGGAACAACTACAAGTATACCAACATTTGCATCAGAGGGGTGCCAGAAGGAGAAGAGAAAGAGCAAGAAATTGGAAATCTATTTGAAAAAATAATGAAACAAAACTTCCCTGATTTGTTGAAGGCAATAGACTTGCAAGTCCAAGAAGCACAGAGAGTCCCAAACAAGATGGTCACAAAGAGGCCCACTCCAAGACACATCATAGTTAAAATGCCAAAGGTTAAAGATAAAGAGAGAATATTAAAAGCAGCAAGAGAAAAGCATATAGTTACCTACTATCTTATGGGAGTTCCCATAAGGCTGTCAGCTCATTTCTCAAAAGAAACTTTGCAGGCTAGAAGGGATTGGCAAGAAATATTCAAAGTCATGAAAACCTGAGACCTACAGCCAAGATTACCCTACCCAGCAAAACGATCATTTAGAATCTAAAGACAAATAAAGAGCTTCCCAGACAAGAAAAAACAGGAGTTCATCGTCACCAAACCATTATTATATGAAATGTTGAAGAGACTTATTTAAGAAAAAGAAGATGAAAACTATGAACAATAAAATGTAAATAAACAGATACCTATCAACAATTGAATCTAAAAAAACAAACTAAGCGAACAATGAGAACAGAGACGGAATCATGGGTATAGAGAGCATTTTGATGTTTACCAGATGGAAGAGGTTTGGGGGAATGGGTGAGGAGGTGAGGGGCTTAAGAAGTACAAACAGGTAGTTACAGAATAGCCATGGGGATGTAAAGTTCACTATAGGAAATGGAATTCACGACCCATGGGCATAAACAAGGGTGAGGGTATTGCTTAAGGGGAGTGAGAGGTGCAGGATGGGGAGCAATGGGGAAAATTGGGACAACTGTGACAGCACAATCAATAAAATATTAAAAAATATAGCTATTAACAGTCATTGTGTGTTTAGTTGCAAGTAACAAAAAATCCAACTTAAGTTGGTTAAACAGTTATGAAATTTATGTTGTATAATTGGCACATCAGAAGTAAGGCAGGGTTCTCGTCATACAATTGCTGGTGTGAAGTTATGGAGGATCTAGTTTATTTCTGCCTTTATGCTCTTGTATGTACAGCATCAGCTTCATCCTGTTCCTAGTTCTCCTTTGTGGTTACCATCAGGGCCATCAGGGTTATATAATTTCTTGTTCACATACAACAGGAGGGAGTGAGATCCTCTCCCTCAAGTATGGGATCAGGTTGTTCCCTTCAGTTTTATGGGATATGACCTACCCTGGATCAAAAGCTGTTGTGAGAGTTAAATTATACTCTGTTTGCTCAGAGGAGAAGTACACTTAGAGAGGGCAAGGAGTCAGGATATCTTCCACTGAGTCATGGAGATGAGGCATGGATACTTAAGGAAGGAGGGAAGGAGAATGGATGTAGGGTAGACAAACAGCGGTGCATCCAACAAGTTGTTTGCGGCTTCTTCATGTTTGTTTAATTCCAATTCAGTCTCCTGACCAGAGAAAAAGTACTTCCTTATCATTGGGGAAAAATGGGCATGATTCTAATGGATTCCAACTCTTTGAACTATGTGTGGATTGGTAATTAGGGAAAGATGAACTAAATGTTGAGTCGTGCAGACCGCTGTTTTATCTTTCCTTTCCTTTGCTTCCTGAATTGTACTTTTGAATTTCTACATTGGTTTTTGTGGTCCACATTTACCATAGAGTAGAAAGAAATTGCAGGCATTTATTTTGCTGTAAAAGTATTTTTAGATGTCTTGTGGGCTGTGTATCAATTACTATATAACACAGAGTTAGGAAGGAATGTGCAAAATATATTTAGCAACCTTTGATAATATTTTAAGAGCATTTGATTTTGACACATGCTATATAATTTATAGAGATGCAGGTTACATCATTATAAGGTTACATATTGAGAAATCTACAAAAAAAAGCCCTAACAAAAATACCTTCTTGAAATACAGACTGAAGAATGTTCCTTCAAAGGATAAATATGTGATGATTGCTCAGGGTTTTTTTTCTTTCTTTTCTTTTTTTGTATTTCCTATGCATGTGTAGTTTTGTGGCTTCTCATCATGACAAATGGATGGCTGAACCAGACGAGGTTTATGTCAATTGAATGATTGACCCTTATTTTTTATTCAGGACTATTCTTTCCCTCTGGCTATGCAGGATTGTGGTGGTGTGTTTGCCAGAGGCTGGGCGAAGATAAACATATTCTCCTATGGAAGTGGCAGAGTACAACTACATGAGCAAAAGCACAATGCTTCTTTCTGCAAGTTTGTTCAGGGCAACCTTTGATGGATGGAAGGGAGAATAAAATTAATAGTTTAAATACTAGAAAAATAATGATCACCAATTAATATTTTCAGAGTGATGTATTCTCAGTTTTTGTACTACATTACCTAATATGATCTAGTAACCCTGCGATAAGGGAAAGATGGTAACATTACAACTTTTTTACAGATTAGGAAAACAACATATATGAAGGTTAAAGGGATTGCCCATAATTTCAAATGGAAGACCAAGGTTAAAGAACTCCAACTTTTGTGTTTGTGTATGTACATTCTAGTAAAATATTTTATCCCCCCTTTTTTCTTAAAATATAAAGAGAACTAAACAAAATACAAAGGAAAAATAGTTGAATAAAAACCTCTGCTATGTTAAACACTCATGATAATCAATTTCTGAAGAATGTACATTTGCTGGATTATGAGATCTTGCAAGGCAGAAGTGTGAATTTGAAGAAATACAATGGCTTAAAGTACTTTTGAATACCTTTTAAATAGTATTTTTATTCTTGCTCTTCATTTTCCTATCAGGCATGGGTCTCATATATCCAGTTCAAACTCCTTCAAGTTTGTTTCTTATGCTTATACTTTTATCTTCCTGTTATCTCTTTCCCCCAAACCTAAACCCACCCTTCTCTTGAGGGTGTTTGGGTCTCGTATGACTTGCGAAGACTTCACTCAAGGCCTGGAATCCATTAATGTGCCCTCCATATTATTTAGAGGTCATCTATTTAGGAAAACACATTAAGGGGAAGTTATTGCTTTATGTCTTTGAAATCATATGTGTCACATGGTGGTTGTCCATTTCTGGGAATGCCCCCAGAAACAATCTTAAGAATCTGATGATTCACACATAGTTGGCCCTCAATAAACAGCTATAGATAACCTTTGAGTTTGCTGCAGCTGTAGTGACTGCATTGCATTATTTTGTGCTTTCTGAATTCAAAATAGACCTTTGAGTAAGGTATGCTTTTTGACAGCTGCTGATAACATCTGAAAGACAATTTAATTTGTCTGCAACTATAGTAGCAAAAAATAAAAAAAGCAAACAGGCTACACCACTACTCCCTATTTGATGAATACCGATAAATATGGATGAAACACCTGAAGGAGCACACCCGTGCCTTGTTAGCAAATTTACCAAGTATGCAGACAATGGATGTTCTACATGATTATGTTTGTTGAAAATAAAAAAGAGAGGCACATAAATAGGACCAGCGAGAATGAAAATTCAGTGACAGTATCGCACAATACTTACAACAGATCTTTCATGTTAGGTAGTTGAAAGCATTTTAAGTGTCCTCATGACACCCTTCTGGTGCTAGTAGATGGTAAGGAAATATCAACTACATTTAAATTAAAAAGGATGCTGAAACAGGAGTTGAAAAGTTAAGTGATGCTTAGTGTCTTGGTTTCAGAAACGGAGGCTGTGTCTCTCTGTGGCAAGTGTATTGTTTCATTTGCCCCCAAGCAATCTTTTTCTAGCTCTGTATAAATTATCTACCTGGCAAAAAAGCAGACTGAAGCTAGGAGCAAAAATATACTTCTGTGGGTGTAATTGTATTCGTGGCCAAACAGAATTTGGACTTCTTCCATTAGCAGGAATGCCTGGTGGTTGTACTAACTTTAAAACCCTGAATTGTCAACAAACAGAAGGAGCCTAGTTGGACAGAATTAGAGAAGAAATGGAGAAATGGGATAAATACTCAGGCACATCCAAATTTAATCTGAAACTTCCTAGAGGGAGATGAATTTGTGGGAGGGATCCTTTCCTTGGGGCTGAGCTCATTTCTTTCTCTTCCTTGCCCCAGCTACTGTTTCTATCCCCTTTTGCTCCTTGGTTTCCTCAGCAGTACCAGAAGTTAGAACTGGGAACAGCCAGTGTCCATGGCAGGTTTCCTCCTGCTGAGGAGAAGCAGTGCTGATGATAGCCCTTCCTCCTGCTGAGGACACTGAGCATTTCCCTGAAGCACCTTTCTGGCTCATACTTTCATCTTTTACTTCTCTTACATCTTGCTCACACCATCTGCAACCACACTTGTCCTTGCTCTTGCTCAAATAAGCCAGGCACATTCCTGATTCAGTCTTTGTACTTCCTGTTTCATCTACCTGGAATGTTCTTTTTACTCAAATAATATCTTTATAGTATGTCTTCTCTGGCTACTCAATTTTGAGTGACCAAGTACCCAGTTTGCCTGGGACCGAAGATTCCTAGGACATGGGACTTTTAGTTTTAAAATCCGGTGAGTGCCAGGCAAACTAGAATGCATTGCTTACCCTATTTAACTTGCTTCCCTCCTTTACTGCTCGTTCTCACCATCTACTATACTGTACAGTTTATGATTTTTTTTATTTTATTTACTGTTTGATCCCCAGTGTGCAGATTGACTCATAGTAGGTGCACAGTAACTGTTTCTGAATGGATAAATAAATCAACGAGACATTTAGAAAATCTTATTCGTATTACTAATGGAGCTATATTTCCTGAAGTAAATTATTGAGTTCATAAGGTCTCGGTCAAATGTAATCTGTCTTTCAAAATAAATGCATTATTACCTAATTAGTGACATTTGGAGGGGGACTGAACAGTGTTTTTGTCCTTAATGTAAAGTCAAAGTTATTCATTTTAAAAATAATTTTTATAAACATAGACTATTAATACAATGTAGTATTGCACGTCAGTCATCTTGTTGGGGGTTACTTGTATGGGTTTAGACCAACTGATTTTCATCTATTGGAGCACACCTGTGAGGAAATTCGTTCGTTTTACATGGAAGTCTCTTATTTGCCCCCATGAAAACTTTGGCGTGTGTTTGATTAACAAACTTAATACTTCTTCTTTTAACATTCAGTTACTATTGACTGAATTAAGGGATGGATGAATTCAAAAGACAAATATACAGAAAACCAAATTTCTCGAGTGGATAAGCAATCGAAAGTCAGGAGCCACCGTATATTTAAGGTGGCGTTCTCGAGTATCTGACTCACTCACTGATCTAAGACCTGACCTGGGAAGCCTGGCCAAGCTGTCCCTTGCTTCATTATGTGCATGCATGTGGCTTGTCTTTGTCTTTGTCTTTCACTTGCCCATGGTGGTGAGGTGCTATGGGGAGGACCCCAGACCTGGGGGCAGAAGTGCTACGTCCTCATCCATTCTTACCGTTTAACTTTCCACATGGCCTTGCATGATCACTTACCTTCTTGGAACCTGCATCCCATAATCTGTGAAATGAGGATGACGAAGGCCCACATACATTACCAGGTTTCTCAAAACAAGAGGAGAGATACTTTAAAATCGCAAGGTACTGCCTAACAATGTAAGGTGAAGTAAGATGAGGACGGGTGAGGTGTTCTGCTGGGCGCATTTGTTGCAGGTGATGGAGCAGTAACGGCCTCATGGTTCTGAGGATGGTTCTGGGTTCCTGCACATTCTCCACCTCGCCATTGCCTTCTCCCTTCCACCAGTAGATTCTGTTCTCAAAGTGAGTTACTGAGGAGATATTCTTATGCATTCTGTTTCATTTGCTCATGATAATATTTTTGAGAGTCACTCATGTTGTATATGTTTCAGAAGTTATTCCTTTTTATTGAAGGATATAATTCCACTGTTTGAATACAACACAATTTGTTTATTCTTTCTTCTGTTGATGAATATTTTGATTGCTTCCCAGTTTTTGTTTGTGAATATTCCTGTATAAGTCTTTTTGAGGACATATGTTTTAATTTCTCTTGAGTAAATTCCTAGGATTGAAATCACTAGGTGACAGCATAGATATCTGTTCATCTTCACAAGAAACTGTCACCCACTTGCTAACATGGTTGCGCCATCTATACCCCTATGAGCAAAGCAGGAGAGTTCTGTTGCTCTGCATCCATGCCAACATTTCGCATTGTTATTCTTTTCACTTTGGTTATTTTGGTTGTTTGGAATGATATCTTATTATGGTTTTAATTTGCATTTCCCTAAAAATTAATGATGTAGAGCACATAAAACTTTTTTATTTGCCATTTGCTTATCTTCTATGAATTAAGTTTTGACCACTTATAAAGTGAAGTTATTTGTCTTTTTAATGTTGATTTATATATCCTGAGTCATTTTTCATATATATATATATATGTACATATATATATATATAGAGAGAGAGAGAGAGAATACTTTTTTACAGTCATTGGTTTGCTCATTCATTTTCTTAATGGTGTTTTTTTTTTTTTTGGATGGGCAGAAATTTTAAATTTTGAGACTGAGTGTCCCTCGAAAAAAATTTAGGAAGTTTTATTATATGAACCAGAGTAACCATTTTTAGGCATCTCTGAGTAAAATATTTCAGGGATATCAGCATTCCTGACAATAGCTTATTTTTTTCTCAGAAAGACAGACTGTAATTGGGACCAAGAACATGAACTGTCTATGTGATGTCTATAGTCTTCAACGATTGTGACACCAGTGAGTGGAGGTTGTTATATACTGGTTACTGGTGGTTGTTAGAAAATTACATTTGTTTTAGTCATGGGACTATTTTCAAGGAAGCAAGATTTTATGCCTTACATAGAAAACAAATAAAAATTTTCATATTGGCAAACAGAACAACTATGGCTTTTAGTTTAAAGAGATTTTATTTGTTATATTGATTGGATTTTAAAATGAAGTGAAATGAGTTGCATTTTCTATTTAAGATGTGAAGCACATTAAATTGTTGCCATCTTGAAGTAAACCATTTGCTTTCTCACTTAAATAACTATTTTCCAGATTTGAATTTCTACCCATTGGGTTCTGAGTACTGTAGTGTTTGTTCTTATTATGTAGGTACAAAGGAAAATTTGCCTCATGTATTGGCTTAGTTCATAGGCAGTCACATTAACATTGTTGTTAAGATTGTGGTGGCATTGGGCGTGCACTGCAAGGAGCCGATGGAAGTGGAGTCCTATATTTAGAACACAATAAATCAGTTTTTCTTGAAGACATATTTTTTTTGGAATATTGACCAATACAGATTATATACTATTCAAAAGCATGGAGTTTGGAGCAGAATGGGTTTGAATTCAGCTCTAAGTTTTACCACTAGCTGTGTGACCTTTGATAAATTACTCATACTTTCTGTGCTTCAGTTTTCTTATCTGTTCAGTAGGGATAAAAGCAGCAACCATGTCACGGTGTTGTCAGGAATGACAAACGAGTTTCTATGTATGATGCAGTTAGAACAGTGCCTGGCACGTTAGGAGGTATTCTGTGCTAGCTGTTATTATCGTTATTAGTATTCCCCTCCACAAGAACTTGTGAAGGG
Source organism: Micronycteris hirsuta (assembly GCA_004026765.1). NCBI lineage: Eukaryota > Metazoa > Chordata > Mammalia > Chiroptera > Phyllostomidae > Micronycteris > Micronycteris hirsuta. The sequence continues at coordinate 37,161 of PVJI01008977.1, forward strand.
TGCCTTAGTATGACTAATAGTTTCATAAATAACACATCATGTATTATCTTGGCTGTTCCCACGTGGCAGACACACCTCTGACTAGTATTCTTCCTCTCAGAGTGCTTTCTCTAGTCTCAGATGGCTGGCCATCCTCAGGCTACTAAAAGCACCCCTGCACCTTCCTTTTATCCTCATAGATGAGCATGATGCTTTTTTTTTTAGCCTTCTACAATCTGCCAGAGACATGGTTATTAGTTTCATCAACTTTTACTAAAGGTTCTTGGATAACACAAGGTAAGGACAACAGAGATAGTAATTTGAAATTTGTACTAGAAGAATCTGGGTTCCAGTAAAAACAATGAAAAGTCAGAACAACAAATATAACTCTCCAAACCCTACTTTTTCAATAAAACTAGGGGTGCAAGGAAAAACCCACAAACTTGAAATAAAATATAAGTTAGAGGAAGAACATATGCAACTGAACAGCAAGGATGCCAAACAGTGCTTCAGGGCAGCAGGTACTGTGGGAAAGAGCTGAGAGTGAGATTATCTAGCAGAAGAACACAAAAACATATCAGCCAAGTATTCCCCTCCCAAAGGAGAGGGCCGTTCCTGAGTGAGGACTGTTGTGGGTAGGACTGAGAACAAGTAGGACAGGGAATTATGGCTTGCGGAAGCAGCGAGCACAATTGTGGAAAGATGCAGTGGAAGATGTTAAAGAAAATACCTGTTACAGTAAAAAGAGAGAGACGCATTTCTTGAGCTAGGAAACTGGGAAAGCAAACCTTACTTCTCTTCTCCCATCCACCAAGTTCTTTTCATAATAGCTAAGCCAGGAAAAGGAATTTCATTCAACAATAAATAAAAATGTGAAAATGCTACATACATACAAAGTTGTCATAAGAAAAGACAAAAATTAATCAGAATTTGGTAAAGGAAGAAAACTCACCAGAGAAATGCCACCACAGTCAGAAGAAAATTGCAAACAATGTTTTTATAAAGGAAAGCTCTCTCTCTCCATCTGTCTATCTGTCTATATATATATCTATCGATCATCATCTGGAAAAGTAGGTTTACTGTTCCAATTATGGCATTCTTTTGAGTTAATAGAGCCATTGTAATAATCATAACCTTCATGTGTTTTCCCATATGAACAACTGTAAACCTAATTTTGCCTATCCCTATATATATATATATATATATATAAAAATATATATATAAGGGGCATTTTTTATATATATATATATTAGTCACAGCTATAAAAATGGGATTGACAGAGATCAGGAAAGAAACTAATGAAAAAGATACATTTATTAAAGAAATGCAGACTAAATTACAAAATGAACAAGAGGCACTAGATATGAAAACACAATAAGGGAATGGGGAAGAAAATAAGAAAAAAGAAAAATGAGACAAAACAAGGATGAACTAGAGATAAAAATGATAGATATAGATGACAAGGGAGATCCACAAACATAATTACAGTCGTCCTCCCTTCTTTGTGGTTTCGTTTTCTGAGTTTCCAGTTGCATGTGGTCAATTGTGGTCTGAAAATATGAAACGAAAAATTCTAGAAATAAACAATTTATAAGTTTTAAATTTCGTACCTCTCTGAGGAGCAGGTTAAAATCTCCGGCTATCTTGCCCAGGTCCATCGTATTCACGCCGTGCACGTTCCTGCCTATTAGGCAGCAGCCGCCTTGATTATCAGAACCACTGTTGCGGTATCATGGTGCTTGTGTTCAAGTGACCCTTATTTCACTTGAAAATGTTTCATTCACCTCCCTTCATCTCATCACAGAGGCATTTTATCATATCGCATCATCACCAGAAGAAGGGTGAGTACAGTACAGTAAGATACTGTGTGTGTGAAAGACCACATTCACATAATGTTTTCTTGATTGCTGCTCACATTTATTGACAAGTAGTCACATGGCCATACTGAACCTCAAGGAGGCTGACAAGTGTAGTGTATGTAATTTTGTACTCTGGAAAAGAAGAAATGAATTTATGAATAGTTTAGGTTCTTTTTTTATTATAGTATATTGTTACTATGGTTCTATTTTATTAGTCGTTATTTTTGTTGATCTCTTACTGTGCCTAATTTACAAATTAAACTTCATCATGGGTATGTGTGAATAAAAAATATTATATATAGGGTTTGTTCCTATCTGTAGCTTTAGGCGTTAAACATCCACTGGGGGGAACCTATTCCTCGTGGCTTGGAGAAGAATACTGTATACTTCTGAGGAAGAAACACAAAATAATGTAATATAACAAATATTTAAAATTACAATTCAAGGGAGCATCCCTAATATCACCCAAAATTTAAATAGACATATTAAAAGAGCATATTATATACCTAAGATAATAAATAGAGTGGTTACTAATGAGACTTAAGGAAATAAACTCATAAAATTATTGGACTTTAAGAAATAAAAAATAAATCCTATGGGTAGCTAGGCAAGAAGTCCAAATCAGTTATGAGAGAAAAAATAAAGTTGCCTGAGACTTCTCTATAGCAATATTCAATGCCAATCAATAGATCATTGTAGTGCTTGGTACTCAAGGAAGAAAGTATGAGCCCAGGAATATACATCTATCAAAACTCCCCTTTACATATATAAGTTTCAGTAGAAAGTGTAAAACAAGTAAGGACTTCAAGATGAAATTTTTTCCAACCAGGAAGCAGCGGCAAAAGTACTAGTAGTAAGCAATACATATGTATAAATGTAGTACCAAAAATAAAACAAACATATAGAAGGACAGGGTGATATAATACTGTTTAAATGCTGTACACATGGACAATGTAAGAATTGACCATCTGAGCCTGGCTGGTGTAGGTCAGTGGATTGAGTGCAGGCTGTGAACCAAAGAGTCACCAGATCGATTCCTGGTCAGGGCACATGCCTGGGTTGCGGGCCAGGTCCCCAGTGAGGGCCATGTGAGAGGCAACCACAAACTGATGTTTCTCTCCCTCTCTTTCTCCTTCCCTTCCTCTCTCTTTGAAAATAAATAAATAAAATCTTTTAAAAAAAATGTTACTTCCTTGGGTAACTTAAAAAAAAAAAGGATTGACCACCTGAGAAAAAATGGGAGGAGCAAGAGGACAGGTGGTACAATGTATAATAAGCTCATTAGTGCTTCATAACTAATAACTAGAGTAAACTAATATCATTTTAAAGTGACAAATGAAGTAGAAGCAATGTAAGCATATAAAAGAGTCCACAAATAAGCACTATGACAAAGTGATTATTGACTAAAATAGGATGATGAAGGAGAAGAGGGGTGGAGGACAGAAAAGTTTATGAAAAATAGGAAAATTGGTCATAATGTTATCCCTTAAAAATCTCACCATGACAGATGCTTTCTCTGCTATTTAAGCCATTCCAATCTAATACAGAAAACACAGGAATATGTCCAAATTCATTCATGCAGTATCACACTGATACCAAAATTACTGTAATTGCACAAGACAAAAGATTATAGGTCAATATCACTTCTAAATATTAATGGAACTATATCAAATAAAATATGATCAAACAATATTCAACAGTACATTTAAAAAAAACCACTTCTTAACCAAGTGGGGTTTATCCTAGAAAAGTAAAAATGGTTCGATGGTAATGTTAAGAGATTTAAAGAAAAAAATTATATAATTATGTCTACAGATGCTAAAAGCCATTTGTCAACACTTCATATTTATTAAAAAATAAAATGACAATGGATAGATTATCTATAACTACATAAAAATGTAGAAAAAATATATATAGATAGATATATACAGAGATGCACACACATGTGTGTATTTGTATGTACCACCCCCCCCATCAACATCTTACAGAATAAAAAAACATTGGAGGTATTCTCAGTGAAGTCAGGGATAAGAAAATGACACTTGTTTTCAGCACTACTAGTTCAAATTGTACTGGCAGTGTTAGCACAATTAGATAAGAGGAAAAACTTAAGGATAGTAAAGGAAAAGCCAGTCTATGAATGAATGGCTGGAAAATTTCAAGAGACTGTATTAAAAAACAATTACATACAGAGCTCAGTAACAGGATACTAATATAATATATGCAAATAAATAGCCTTAATAGACAAAAAACAAGTTAGAAGATATAGTTGAAGACAGTACCCCATTTACAATAGTAGCAAAAAAGATAAACTATGGTACCTAGATAAAACTTAATAAGAAATATGCAATCTTATAAGTTGTTCTGTATATTTAAAGCAAACCCAAGTGTTTCTCAAGTTCATAGAAAAAAATAAACAAGCAAGAAGTGTCCAAAAATCCAGCCCTTGTTTTCTATTTCAATCCTCCCACCTCCAAATTTGGCATCCTTATTGAATTTGTATTAAATTCATAAGCTAATTTTGAGAGTATACCAATCGTAGAAATTGAGAAGAAAAAGAACAACAACCCAATAGAAAAATAAGCAAAGAGTGTGAACAGACACAACAGAAAAATAAATATATATATATAATCCCTAGACATATGAGAAGATGCTCAGCCTCACTCATGACAAGTAAAAGGTGGGTTAAAATGGCACCAAGGTCTATTTCTCATCTATCAGATCATCAACTCCCAAAAGTTTGGGGATGTACTCTGTTGGTAAACCTTGGAAATAGGCATTTTCTTACATTGCTGTGGGGAGGGCTTGGAAATGGGACAACTTCTCTGGAAGGAATTTGGCAATATGTTACAATATAAAAGGTGACTTTTTCTTTTCCCCTCTGATAGGAATCTTATGGATAAATCTGTACAAATTGTTAGAGTCTTCATGTAGTCACGTGAAAATGCACTGTATCAGCATGTTCAGTCATGTACTCCATCAGCAAAAAAAGGATCCAAAGATCCTCCTGCATTATATGGCATGGAAGTCATTAAACATTATAACTTCTGCATATGTTTCTTTGCAACATGTTAGTTTTTAATGCCCTATTCCAGATATTATTGCGATACATTTTCACTTATACGAAATGTAGCCTCATCACTGAATGCTAGGTGCCCTGCAAAGCCATCTCCATTGTCTATGTGAATCTGCATTGTCCCTGTGAATCCGAACAAGGTAGCAGCCATTGTTGCTGTGACATATTTGCCTCTGTCAGAACCTGGAGCTTGTGCAAGCATTCAGGTTTCATGTCGAGTTGCTCATGGAGAAGGCATCAAATGCCAAGAGATGTCAGGTAAAATGTTTCCGATCCATTTGTTTGTGCAAGAGACAAAGGATATTTTGAACTAGAAAGATTTGTATCTTAAATGAAGTGGTCTTTGTACTTTAGTGCAGAACCAAATTTAGCAAACTCCAACACACAGAAAATGAGAAATAGCAGGGTAACTGGACAATTTTTTGCACACTCCACACACATGTAAACTGAGTGTAGGTGAAGTTGTCAGTGGCTTGTTCACATTCCTATTGCCACCTGCCCTCTCTATGAACGTTCTAGTCCAGTTCCTGGTCTTCTTCCACAAATGAAGTTCTGCTTATCCCATAGCCAGAAGTACCTGCTAGTACATCTTGATGCTCCATGGTTTTTTATTCTGAATTATAAATCCCAATGTGAGCAGAGAAATTTTCACCACTCCAGGCTCACATGTGCTATCTCAGTTGGCCTCTCTTGTCCCTGGATCTTCCCCCTTCTCCTTCTTTTGAGGGAAAATCTAGTCTTAGAATATTCATAGTGTGTCTTTGTCCCAAACAATCACACAAAGTCATAATAGTCCAACATCAGATTATTTTCCAAGTCTAGATTATTTAATCTTAAATTAGCGTATGAGGAAGTTTCCTATAATCCAGTATAGTGGAAGGCTTCTCAAACCTGGCTGTACTTCAGAAGCATGTATGGAGCTTTCTAAAAATACAGGTGTGCAGGCTCCATCCCCAGAGACCCTGACTCTAGTGCATTTTTATATTTTTAAAACCAGTATAATATCAGACATCTTTTTGGCAGTTCTAAGTCTTAGTTCTTGCTGTTCCGTGAGCAATAATTGGACTTATCACTTCATCATCCACAATGAAAGCAACGGTTTGCAGTTATGCTGCAATGAAAACACAGATTTGAAAAACATTTTCTAAAGAAAAGAGTCTGAAAAAGTCAAACTCAGCCTTTTCTGGGATCTCAGTGAACAGTTTATCTCCCCAAGCCACAGCTTCCCAAACATTGCTACTTCATATTGGTATAACCAAGGGACTCATTGTGGTATTTCCCCACCGTGGAAAAGGAAAAAAGGAAAAGTGGTGTATGATTTTCACATCTTTGAAGACACAAAGTTGCTTACAGTTTTGAATGACAGTTTCTCTAGCTTCAAGGATGCGTACTTTAGAGCCGGTGTGGCTCCAGGTACCACTGCACTGACCCTTGTCCCAACCATCCCTGGACTTAGAAAACGTGCTTAGATGGCGTCCGGGGGAGAGTGACACCATGAAGAAACATCCTTCTCTGTTACATGATGACATCTCAGCTATACCCAAGGTGGCACAAAACAACAGCAACAACAAAAAAAAGGAATAAAAAATGTTAATGCTTATGATCTTTAATAAGAGGGAGGAGGAGAAAATGTATATTGACATTGAACTTTGTGGTTGGCAGAACAGTGTAAGTAAAAACACAACCAAATGACTTTTTTAATGTCAAGGGAAAAGATCCAAGAAAAGAATGCACATTAATAAGAAATCTTATAGGATAAACAACTCAAAAATTGAGAATATTTTTTTAAAATTTGGATTGTCCTATAACCAGAAATAGCACATTAGATCAGTTAATCTCTCTCTGCATGGTCAAAACTGCTGTTTTCTTACATGGTTACATCAACTCAATTAGTTTTTTCTAGAAATCTATTAACCTCAAGTTTATTTGGTCCATTGGAAAAAATCTTTTATATTAGAATCATCTTTTGTGAAAAGAATATTTTTTAAATAACTGAAGAAACAATTAGTATAATTTTATTTTATTTATTTTAATATCTATTTTATTAATTATACTATTACAGTTGTCCCAATTTTCTCCCCTTTGCCTCCTTCCACCCGGTAAACCCCACTTCTTCCAGCAATTCTCTGCTCCCTTAGTTCATGTCCATGGGTCATGCATATAAGTTCTTTGGTTACTCCATTTCCTATACTGTTCTTAACATCCCTCTGCCTATTCTGTACCTACCAATTTGTACTTTTTAATCCCTGTACCTTTCCCCCATTCTACCCCTTCCCCCCTTCTAATGGGTAACCCTCCAAATGAGCTCCATATCTATGATTCTGTTTCTAGTATATTTGTTTTCTTAGTTTGACTTTTAGATTCAATTGTTGATAGTTATGAATTTATTGCCATTTTAATGTTCATAGTTTTGATCTTTTTCTTTTTCTTAAATAGGTCCCTTTAACATTTCATATAATAATGGCTTGGTTATGAGGAACTCCTCTAGTTTTACCTCATCTGGGAAGCACTTTATCTGTCCTTCCATTCTAAATGATAGCTTTGCTGGATAGAGTAATGTAGGTTGTAGGTCCTTGCTTTTCACTACTTTGAACACTTCTTGCCAGTCCCTTCTTGCCTGCAAAGTTTCTTTTGAGAAATCAGCTGACAGTCTTATGGGGACTCCTTTATAGGTAACTCTCTGCTTTTCTCTTGTTGCTTTCAGGATTCTCTCTTTATCTTTAACCTTTGGCATTTTAATTAAGAGGCATCTTGGTGTGGTCCTTTTTGGGTCCAACTTGTTTGGGACTTTCAGTGCTTTCTGGACTTGTATTTTTATTTCTTTCACCAAATTAAGGAAGTTTTCTTTCATTATTTTTTCAAATAAGTTTTCAATTTCTTGCTCTTTCTCTTTTCCTTCCAGCACCTCTATGATTCAGGTGTTGGTCCATTTGAAATTGTCCCAGAAGCTCCTTAGCCTATCCTCGTTTTTTTTTGTTGTTGTTTTTTGTTTTTTGTTTTGCATTATTTTTTCTCCTTGATGTTCTGATTGAATGTCTTGTTCTTCCTTCTTTTCCAAAAAGATCATTGATTTCACTCTCAGATTCATCCACTCCACTGTTGATTCCCTGCAAATTTTTCTTTATTTCACTCAGTGTAACCTTCATTTCTGCCTGGGTCTTTTTTATATTGTTGAAGTAAGCAATGAGTTCCTTGAGAATCCTAATAACCAGTGTTTTGAACTGTGCATTCTGATAGACTGCTTATCTCCATTTTGTTTAGTTCTTTTTCTGGAGTTCTATTCTTTCATTTGAACCATATTTCTTTGTCTCCTCATTTTGGCAGCCCCCCTGTGTTTGTTTCTATGTATTAGGTAGGGCTGCTTTGAGTCCCTATTTTAGTAGCGTGGCCTATTGTAGACAAGTGCACCTGTAAATTGGATGGGGCAGAGCCTTAGGTCATTGCCAGGGTGGGACAACTCCAGTTAACCAGGTCAATGGAAGCTCAGATTATTTTAATTAAGCCTTCCAAAATACTGCATGTACAGAGACCACTATCTCTTAATGGCTTTTTATGTTAGTCCACAGACTGGTTTATTTTTCCCTATTGAAAATTTAAAATTACTTCGGAATATGTTACTGAAGTCTATCCCAGAACTTGTGTGACAGATTTGGGTAGTATTATTTCAAATTTTTCATTCCCACTGTCACTGTGCCCCCTCCTTCCCACTTTCAACCTCTTTGGAAAAGCATGTATACCCTAATAAAGAAAGGTACAAGGTCCACTTGTTAGACACAGTTCTCACTGCTCTCTCCTCTCCCCTACCTTTCCTTTATTTATTAGTTCATTCATTTTCTTGCCATAGATACCACCATGACTAAGGAAGAGCACTTTGCTGCTATACTCTTCCTCTGCTTACTAGGAAGGTAACGGATGTTGATAGAAAGAAAAACCACTTAAAAACAAATGCACATGCAACTTTGGGTAACATTAATAAGATATATGTTTAAAAGAAACTTGTCTTCTCCAGAATATCTTGTGATGTTACTATACTGGAGATTGAACTTGATAGAACTCATCTCTTTAAGAATATATCCAGATTCCCCTGGAACTGAGTAATCAGTTTTCTGTTTCTTCCTTTGACCACTTTTAGTAATTTTGTTAGTATTTAAGCTTTTAAAAACTTCACACTTCACAGCAGTTGAATTCCGAATAATGTGATTCTATGTGTGTGTAAATATCTTTATGTGTGTATGTGTGAGGAAATAAATTGGAACATGGTACGTAGAAATGTGAAATAGAATCTCTGGGTGGCAGCATGTGTTCACCAGCAAAAGTCCTTCCTAAGTAATGCTATTTACATTTATTTTATAGATTATTAAATTAATGGGTTGGCAGTATTCCATTATATAGTGCCATTGAGTGACATGGTCACTTGACTACCTCTCTTCAAATACTTTTTGAGCAAGTGATAAAACGTAGAATTAGTGATACACAAGTCACTGAAATTGTATATGATTGTGCACCTAATGCAAAAAAATTTGGTTAATGTACCAATGTCAGTTTTTAAGACTTTCTGTAGTGCAGTTTCATAATGCCCTAGTCTGCCTTTTAAACACTCTTTTAATGGCCTTGAAAATATCCAAGCTTATAGAAATTACAATTAACATAAATTTTGAGGTATAGCTAATATATTGCATAATAGGATCAGTACTCTTTGGAAAGATTGACTAAAATACATCAGATAAAATCTTGCAGATATTAGTATAAAGTTCTATGATTATTAACATAATATATAAAAATCACAAACTATAATATTGAAAAGATCTTAGCCTTGTGGTTAATCCTAAGTGCAATAAAATGTTCTGTGACTGTTAAGGCATACAGTTACAGGCTGTGTTAGCTGAAGCGTGGCATTATCCACATTAAAAGACACTTTTCCAGGGGCAACCTCTGCTGGTTAGACCAAACTCATATTCAGTTCTAGGTGTCACACTCAAAGGCGGACATTGATGTATTAGAGTATCAAAGAGAAACAGGGAAGCTGGAAGGTGGAGAGTCTGGAAAGTATGTTATAAGAAAACACTTGAATGACGTGGGGATGTTTGGTTTGGAACCAAAAAGAACCTGGGTACATGGCAGCAGTGTTTGAATATTTGAAAGGCTGCCATGTCGAGGAAAGAGACTTTTTTTTTGTTTGCTTTGGAATAATTAATATAAGGTGTTGGGGCTAGTTCTTGGAACAAGGAAAACCTGTCCAATAAGAATTAGAAATATCAACAAGGGACTGAGCATGCACACCCGAATATTCAGTGTGAGTGATTATCTGCCAAGGATTGTTGAGGATGAAATCCTCTCTGTTACTAGAAGCCTCCAACAGCCTTTCAGCCAACAGAGGCTTTTTTTTTTTTTTTTTTTTTTTTACTTTTGCATTTGGATTTTTTAATTTTTGGCCACAGTACAGCAGACTCCAATTATTAAACAGGGTCTTTCATAATTTGTTAAGTTGCAACAACTGATAGCAACTTGGGTATAAATTTTAATGTTAGACAAATGAAATAATGTCATCTATGATATACTGTGTTTGAATTTTAGGAATGACCATTTATGTAAAACAAACTCAAAAATCATGTGTAGAAATGAAACATCATATAGTAAGAATTTGTTGAGACATATTTACCCCTTGTTTTTCATCCTTGCTTTTCATATATGATGTATCATATATCAGATACATCACAAACTCTGAGTTGAAATCTGAGTATAACCCAGATTATAAACTCAAGTTTATGCTTCTGTGGGTTATTTGGAGAGGCTCCAATTTTCCCAAGTATATTTTCCCTGATTTTAAAAAAGTGACTTCATTTTCAAATGAAAGACTTTTATGTGGATCACAATGTGGAATTATCACTAGAGGACAACATTATGCCTACATTATATTGATCTACATTTAAAATTAGTGCCCATAAATTAAATAGCAAATATAATGATGTTAGCTGGTTTATCATTTATGTTCATTGCATACTTTAGTAATATATTGGCTTATTTCTCATTTAATCAACATTAAAAATCAGTGGCCATTTTCTTTAAATTTTTTTTAATAAGGAAAGAGAGTAAAATGAAGGCAACCATAGTACTTGATTTTTATTTTTGGTCTGTTTTATGATATTACTGAAAAGGACTCATATTGCCTTTACAGAGAACTTAACATAACTTTTATTTCACCTACTATATGGGTGCTTATTTTCAAGACAATTGAGAAATAACAAAATAAATACACAACAAGAGGTCTTATGAATTAGGTTGAAACTTTTAACAGCGGCCTTTAGGCACTCATTCTTTGACTGGATTGTATTCTCAGCAATTTATTTTCACCAGGGGCAATGGGCAGAGTTGCCCTTTATCCCACAGTTTTGTTTTCTTTGGTAATAGGGCCTGTGGGTGAGTCCATCTATATATATTCCATAAATATAACTGTTATTGACGTCAGTGGAGTGGGGCATATAAACTAGCATTCATTGGTGAAGATCTTATAATGTTTGTCACTCACCTAGGCTTCTTGTTTACAGTCTCTGTGGACACAATTGAGGTTTTAGCATTAGTCTGACTATATGTATTTTTCTTCCTCTAAATTGTAGTCATTCCCTTGTGAATTCAGTTCTACCCCTGAGGTTACATCTTTCATTTTACATTAGCAACTCACCATTTCAAATATTTATATATTCAGGTTATCAGCTGTCTAGGGAAAAATAGCGTATTGTTCACTTACATCCTTTTACCTGCTCCAATTTTTAATTTATTTTTTATTTTTTGAGACAGTCAGGCAGGCAGCATGGCCTTCCTCTTGCAATACTAAGAAGGAAGAATGCATTTAAAAAAATCATCCTAAGGAAGAAAGTTGGGCTGATGAATTGATTTTAAGTTTTAATACATGTTAAAAAGGAACTTAAAATATTTTTGAGTCATAAGATTCAAAATGGAGAAACTGTGATAAACTACGCAGTGAAAAGTAGTTCTCCAATTCTCATCTTACACCTGCTCAGTTCCCACTCCTGCCAGGTGGCTACAGTGAAATATGCCCTTACAGAATTTTGTTACTACATACAAGGCCTCTCCAGAAGGTATCCAGTAATGTAATATGAAAAATAAAGACGTTTATTAAAGAAGCTACAGGAAACACTGTACATAAGACAATGAATGATGCCTCATTTTCCTTCAAATAGGCACCTTGGGACCTCACACAGTTCTCCCAATCACCATCAGCTGCCCCAACCTATTTTCCTGAATCTCATCAATGGTCTGAAATCTCTTCACTTTCAAAGGTGCTTTTAGTTTTGGGAAAAGCCAGAAGTCACAGGGCACCAACTCTGGGCTGTAGGGGCTCAGTCACTGGGTGACTTGCTGTTTCTCCGATGACTCTGCACGAGACGTGAGGCACGTTGTTGTGATGAAGCTGCCAGTCACCGGGTGCCCACAGCTGTGGCCATTTTTGTTGTACTGCATCACTCAACCTGCGAAGAACATCGAGGTGGTACTCTGTATTAATTGTTTGGCCTGGAGGGGCGTCCTTGTGATGGACAACACCTTCCCAATAAAAAAATATAGTTAACGTGGTCTTGAGGTTGCTGTGACTTTGCTGTACCTACTTCTCGACCGTCTTTGAAACATTCACACCACACTTTTATTTGCTCTGTACTCATTACATCATCCCTGAAAGCCTTCTGAATCATCTGAATAGTTTCTGTGTGGAGGAATGTTCAGATGTAACACAAAATTTTATGCAGATTTGTTGCTCTACTCATCCAGTCATTTTGAAAGTGACAGCCACACAGTTCACATGCTCACTGAATGGCATCTACTGCCTTCACTGACTAGTACAGTGAAGTCATCATTGTTCAAGCATGTACATTCATTCCAGTCCACTCTCCTTGGCTTCCAGGTTACATTGATGTCACACAAATCATTCTTGTTATATTAACAATGGCTGAACTTTTTCCAGACAGAGCTCATCGTATACTTGCTACAAATGTAGATATTTGTCTTTTTATTATAAAATTGGCATAATATTATATAACTCTTCTGTATTTATTAACCTTAGCAATGTATTACTCAGATCTTCCCATAACTATGTAGAGTACTTTTTCATTCTTTTTCACAGCTACCTGTTATTCTACTGTATTGGTGTGCAAGTGGCCCAAATGGTCCCCTGTTAGTGGGTATTTATATTGTTTCCAGTCTTTCACAATTACAACACAATAAACGACTTTACTTTTACACACATTTCACACTTGAGCAATGATATCTGTAAGATAAATTCCAATTAGGATTTACAAATTTTTTATTTTCTTTTTAAGAAACAGGTTACTATTACTTAAAAATTCTAACAGACACCATACCCTCCACCTTTTTGAAACTTAAGCACATAGGATCAAAAATTTTCTGTCACTTTAGAAACGTCTGGCCTAATCTTGCAGAATTTTCTTCTGTACCTCCTCTAGAGACTGTGGGCCTCCCAAAGCATAACCCTTGTCTGGGTTCAGTGGAGTGTCTACATTCTGAAACTATTTTTTGTTGTTCAGAGTGTCTGCTGCTACATGTCTCCTTGCATTACTATTTTATTGTTTAAGAACAGGTCTCTTCTAAGCGTGAGAGGAAGAGTTCTTTATTCTTTTACTAAATTGGTCAGCCAAAGAACAGCTTTTGGTGAATAAAAGATATTCTCATTTTAGCAAATGAAGGGGAAGTTCTATTCCCTCCAGTCCAATGCAAAATGTTGTTATTCCTTAAAAATGTTCTAAGTGCTCAAATTGCTGGAAACTGTTCAGAACATACCACAGAACCCAGTTCCTCCCTACATTCAAAATGTTTACATTCTAAAAATGACATGAGCGGGAAGGTTGGGAAGGTAGCTAGATCCGGAACAGATGGGCACATATGCCCTCTCTACTTACCAAATGCAGTCCTGTGGATGGCTCAACAGTTAATGTAGATTTCTCTTTACTAAGTTTCATAAGTAACTTTGCTGTGCACAGCCAAATGACTTGAAATGTGAAGATGTAATGCCTTTTTGCTGTGCCCTGCTGTTCAAATGTTCTCAGCTTTGACAATTTATCTTGCTGGAAAATGTCTTTAGAATGTCAGTCACTTCGGTTTCCATGCTTGCCATTTGCATGTAGCACACCTGCTGGTGTCTTCCGTTGTGATCTATTGTTATTTTCTGTGGAGGTGGGGAAGGTATACTATTGCATTTGCAGGCTTGGAAGTTGGTTTGTGTGCCATTTGGAAATGATTCTTCTGAGCCTCGCTATTCTTCTTAACATCAGTATCACCCACAAACAAGTGTTTACTGAATGCATGGTGAAATTTTAGTGCTACATTAGTCACTTGCGGAGATAATTATAGGTGAATGAAAAGACAAATTCTTTAACCCAAATGGATTAGGTCCCACAGGAGGATACACAGAGATACATAGGCATACAGACTCACAAAGGAGTGCTCATAAACGATATCATCTGGGCAATCGTGGATGCAGAAATTCCAGTATCATTTAAATTGAAATGCGTTAATAGTGGTTGCATCTTATCAGGAGTGCAAGATGTGGGACATGAAGGGCAATAACCCTGTGCCCTATACTCTTTTCTATTGTTGTTTTTCATTGAAGATATAATTACTGGTTTAATTAAAAATAAATAATTTAAAAATAGCAGTAAAATAATTTTACATAACATTGTGTCAGTTAGGATAATTTTGGTTACATGTGATAGAAAACCCATCTTAAACCTGGCTGAAAAATAAAGCGAATGAAATAACAAATGAAAAATTTGTTACCTGACATAAAATCCGAGAAGAACGGTTTCTCGGCTGGCTCCTCCAGTGGCTCAATGATGTCGGCAGTGACTGGCTTTCTTTCCCTTTCTCTGCTCTGCCATGGGAAGAGTTCCCCTGTCAGGTTCATAGTGATGCACAGAAGCTGGAAATGGTCAAAGGGTGCATCTCTTCTGATGTCAGATTATCCCCACACATCTAAAATCTTTCAATTTTGGGAAACTTGACATATATGCTCTTCACCCAGCTTCAAGAATTATCGACATAGGCCAATCATTTATTCCTTTCCTTCACTTTTTTGTGTTTGAGTATGTTAAAGCAAAAATCACACACTTTATACTATAAATATTTTAGCATGCGTTTAGTAAATATGGACTTTGTAATGTAATCCTAAATGTAATACTTTATCACATGTGAAAGTAATAATAATTCCTTAAAATCATTTGCACACTAATCTATATTCAATTTTCCCCAACTATTTAATAAAAAAGATTCTGAATTAGGTCCATACATTACATTTGGTTGTTATATTTCTCTAAGTATCTTTTAATCTATAACAACTCCTTTCTATTTGTTTTGTTGAAGAAACAGAGTCATTTATACTGTACACTATCCACAGCCTGGATTTGGCTGATTGCTTCCTTGTATTTTTTTTAAGATTTTATTTATTTATTTTTAGAGATACGGGGAGGGAAGGAAAAAGAGAGGGAGAGAAACATCAATGTGTGGTTGCCTCTTGCATGTGCTCCTTCTGAGGACTGGCCCACAACCCAGGCATGTTTCCTGACTGAGGATCGAAATGGCAACCTTTTGCTTTGTGGGATGAGGCTCAACCAGCTGAGCCACATTGGTCAGAGTGATTGCTTCCTTATGATCCATTTAACTCAGTCTTCTTTGTCTACTTTCAAAGTAGAGGGACCTGAATAGACTCAGATTGACTTTTGTTTAATTTGGTTTTGCAAGGACATTTCATAAGTGATACCGTGCACTTCTTAAACGTTCAAATCAGAGGACAGTTAATGTTCTGGTTGTTCTACTTTTAGTGATATTACGATTTATCAGTGGATTCAGAAGTTGTCAATAAGATCAATTCTTTATAAAGTTCCACATAAACTTCTGCATAATATTTTGGTATCTATAGATGCATGTTGTCTAGATTCATTATTCTCTTAAGGGTTGCGTTTATTAGTTGGAATTTTTGAATAAAGATGAATTTTTCCTCATCAACTCTCTGGTTACTCATTCAAAATATAGGAAAGAGAAAATAAATGCTTGGTACTTCCTTTATTTTATTTTTCTCTAGCCTTTTAAAAGAGTAATAAAATTTGCCTGTCCAGCTGTCTTCAGAAGTTTCTCCTTACTTCTTATTGGCCACTTTGGCAACACATGTTGATTCCTAAAGTAATCGTTTTCAAGAGAAATAGAATTACCATCAGTGACTTGGACCCAACCAGCTTAAGTTGGAGTTGAGTGGAAGCCCAGTCTTTTGGGAAGAACATAACTAACATATTTGAGTGAGTTGAGTGCTCTTTGTAAGGAAAAGGCAGAGAAGTTGCTAGGGGTAGGCAACCACAGTGCACAGTGGAATGTTACTGTCTGTGTGCATGTGACTGCTACTCCTTGTTTTTTGATCACTAACAAGTTAACTGAATTTACTAAAATAAACCTTACCTTTTTCCTGTGTGCTCTGAATACTTTTTAGTTCCTTTGAATCTTTATTTTTACATCTCAACCAATTCCACTGCAACTTTTAATAGCAAATCTAACTTAATGTGTTACTTCCCTCTCCTTCAATAGCCTGCCATTGATGTTTGATGCCACGGCCTGATTTATTATTCCCTGGGACCATTTTGAGTACCACAGAATGCTTGCTGCCCAAGGTACCTTATTAGTATTTGAAGCATCTACAAGAGGTTTAAACATAAAATAACACTTTCTAGATAATATTTAGCATAGATGAGTCAAATTTCCATTATATAGGGTTTTTTTTTAAAGATTTTATTTATTTATTATTAGAGAGAGGGGAAGCGAGGGAGACAGAAAGGGAGAGAAACAGCAATGTATGGTTGCTCCTCACATGGCCCTCACTGGGGACCTGGCCTGCAACCCAGGCATGTGCCCTGACTGGGAATCGAACCAGGACCCTCTGGTTCCCAGCCCATGCTCAATCCACTGAGCTACACCAGCCAGGAAATTTCCATTATATAGGGTTTTATCCAAAGTTAGCTATATTATAGTCCCAAAGGCTTGTGATTTCACTACCAAGTCAATGCCCCCTAAGTACTGTGATCTTTCTTCTGTACAACATGAGGATGAGGTCTTCAATACTTAGGGTCAGATTCTTTATTGGTATTCTCACATATTTGAAATCATAAGACGTAAGACTAAGAGACTGATTATGGGGACAGTATGTGGGCAGGAAGAAAATTAGGTCCAACCAAAAGCAGTGTTCTATTTTGGTTTTCTGAGAGATAAACCACAAAACATAGTTTGGAGGAAAGCCAAGATCATAGTGCAGAGAGACTGGTGTCAACACAAGCTGAAAGCGTTAGGGGGTGACTGTAACAGCAGAATTAGTAAGAGTTGTACGCCAGGAGAGTTGGGAGAATAATATCCCATTCCTTTTTATTGAGAATTATGATGCCCCAAGCCATGTTCTAATCACTCAATATATTATTAACGTATGTAATCATACATTACTCTGTGAGGAAAGAAAATTATTTCCATTTTTGTTTAGATAAGTTTTAGGACAAATACCGAAGATTCCAACTATATGACTTTCTGACAAAATCTGAAGATAAAAAGATGGGCAATTGCTGGGGATTAGGTGGGGGGAAGGATGACTAGGTAAAACAGAAGATTTTTAAGGCAGTGAACCTACTTTGTATGGTACTATAATGATGGATACATGTCATTTTTGTCAAAACCTATAGAATGTTCAACACCCAAAATGAAGTCTAATGTAAGCTGCGGACTTTGAGTGAAAATGATATGTGTGTGTGGGTGCATTGATTCTAACAAACGCACCACTCTGGGGAGCGTTGATAATGTGGGAGGATGTGCATATGTAGAGGTAGGGGTAGATGATAAATCTCTGTATCTTCCCCCAATTTTGCCATAGACTTAAAGTTCCCCTAAAAAATAAAGACTATTAATTTAAAAAATTGAGGTTTATCATTCTTTGGAAGCTTCCTAAAGATTCTGAACATTATTTCTTGCTCTTAAGATCTTAAGGTTGTCCTTTTTTCCCCTTCCAAAGGCCAGACTGTTCATATTTTTAAACATTCTACAAATTATTCTTTGTCTTTCTTTAATTACTTTTAATGCTTAAATTACCCAGAGTTGGCTTCTGTTGCTTGCAACCAAAGATCCTTAACTGCATATCTACCCACACTCATTTATGTTTTATGACTCATTTTTGAAAAAGTATTTGGCTTACAAGTTGCAGTCACATGTTGGCCAAGTTCGAGGAAGACTTAAGGCTATTCAAAACTAATTGAAATTTCAGCACACTTTGAACATGACTTTTCAATGTTACCCAAGTTAAGTTACCTTCACTTTTCACAAACTCAAAACAATAAGCAATAGAAGGTATTTATAATATTTGTAGGTAGACATACTGCTGCAGACATACCGTTATTAACATACTGTATATGTAAATATTTTATATATCTAAATATATATTTTATATATGTAAATTTTGCCTACAAAATGACAATTTTATGTGGCTCTTATTACATACATGAAAAGGAACCAATACTTTTCTTCTTATTTTCATTTTTGTGTTCTCAGGAGCTAGCTCTATAGGCAATAAGATGAATAGAAGGGAACTCATAAAACTGTAGGAAAAGAGGAAAGGGTAAAGATAAGATTTAGGTAGGAAGAGGTCAAGAATGCTTGAAGAAAGGGCCAAAAGAAGAATGGTGATGTACAAAATGGAGAGAAAAGAGATGTGGAAGTTCGGTGTCTGGCAGGCTCGCTGGCCTTCCTGCACTGTGGCACTCTGGACCAGTCTCTCGTGCAGTGATCCACTCAGATAACATTCAGTTCTTAAAACTTGCTTATGTACTAATTTCTAAGAGGAAACATATTTTCAAGTAGGAATAAAATGCACTGTGTTTTCCTTCTAAATAATTACCATTCAAAATTCCAAAGCCTGTTTTTGATAATAGCGTAGTTATATTTACTCCAATCACCTAGAGTTGGTGATGAGCTAAGAACTAACTTAATCCTCCCAACAACCCAGTGTGCTAGGTTATATTACACTGATTTTACAGATATAAAATCTGTAATTTATAGAGTTTAAGTACCTTTCCCAAATCTTTTTGCTGCTTAATAGCTGAGTAGGACTGGAACCCCAGTCTTTGTGTTCACTCTCTCCTCTCTCACTGCCCAAATAGCTTTTCTTTTTATCCTCTCCTTAAATTCTCTCCCCAATGACTCCATAATGACTCATGTGTACAGATTCTTTGCTTCTGCCTCTGTGTCCCATAGTCTCATGATCTACTGAGTAAATCTTAACTTTCCAATGCAAGGGAGGGGATACCCAGGAAGCAATGCTAGAATTTTTGGAGTAGGTTAAAGAGGGTATGAATTCTCATACATTAACATGTGTCCCTATTATGTTTACTTATGGATTTTTCATGATTCTAATCTTTAGTATTTTAAAGTAATGATCTAATTAAACATTTGTACCTCATTGTCTGTGTTTTCTATATATTTTCCTGTTTTCATTTTTTAAAGTGGCGAATAAATACATAATTCTATCCTATACCTTCTCAACTTTTTTATGATATCATGAAGTCCTTTTAGCAGCATGTCATCCTAGAATAAATCAAATAGTCATGCATTTATTAAGTGCAAATAATAATGTGCTCACTCTTGCAGTAAGTATTGTGGGGAGACAAAAGTTATAGAAGACTTGTTTCCTATCCTCTGTAAGCTTGCAAGCTAGCTAGGATTATAAAATTAACCAAGGGGAAACAATAGCAAGGAGTATAGGACAACATGTGTTTGCTGAAGTGTGAGGTGGAGATTATAAAAACTGTAGGAGTTTCCAGAAGTGTGAGGTCACTGGGGTGTGGAGTTGCCATGGAGCAGGTGGGGTTTCAGTTGGCTCTTTAAGGAAAGCAGCCCTTGGACAGATGGAGAGGAGACAAAACATTCCAGACCCAGGGAGCATGAGTAAAGGCAAAGAAGCAGAAATGCATAGTACTAGGGAATAAGGTGCAGGTGATGGATAGAAACCTTTCTGCTTCTATGCTTTGCTATTGGTTTAATATTTGATGTGTGCCAACTATTACCTGTCTATGCCATGCACATTTTGGTATGTGTCAGCCACAGTTCTGTTGCTTTTCACTATGATTCTTTTTATTTCTAACTTGTTTTGTTGTATGGGCTACATACTTTGGACTTTATTATTTTACTGTGTGGTAATGAAATATTAAATCATATTTTGAGGGGTTGATAAATTGTCTCATATGTATATCCCAGCATTTAGCACAATACCAGGCATAGGTTTGGTGCTAATCTATTGATGTTGTTAGTTGAATGATTGATTGCATATTGTATATGAGGCAATTAGGTTTAAAAAATATTCTCTGAATTCACCTCTTTTATATAATCATAGTGATATAAGAAGGGATGACTTAGGTATATGTCACCATCCCAGTTATTTGTTAAGAGTGGTTTGAAATGTTTTCTTTTCTCCCGTGTGTTTGAAGAAGAGAGAAGGCGAGGTGAGGACAAGAAAACATTCTGTCACTTGAGAGAAAAGCCCTGTAAAGCTCTGAGTGTGAGAAGTTTTCCAAGTGATAGGAGGCTGCTGTGCTGTGCTTCTCATTTGCTGACGCTGCAGAATTGTGACAAGATCCCAGATAGCAGGGCAGACCTATGGCTGGCCTCACTTGCAAGCACCTCCGATACACGTTCTTGTAACCAAGCCATGAAATCAAATTTTGTTTGGAAACTGATGGGTTTATATGGCTCCTTGGAAGTAAGCATGTCACAGGTATTTATTTCCAGCACAACAGTTTCATCAGCCATAACTAATAAATTCTTTACATTGAGACCAACTTTACTAAGCACTGGTATGTGTAGGAAGTGCTCCTGGAGTGAAGACATTTCAAAAACATTTTAATATGGTGGCACCATGCAGAGGGCATTAATCTTTCTTGTGATTTCCTCTTATTGTAACAATGGAAAAGTCTTCTAATGTGCAAACCTCGTTAAATCAATCATCTTGGGAATTTAGATGCACAGTGTGATAAAGGCAACAACTTTCTCCACCTTAAAGCAATTTCCCATATGTTCTGGAAGTTGGGATTTAGGAAAAATAAGCTCTTTGATGGATTTATGGTTCAGCTTAAAATGTAATATTTGAATTATTTACTTTATTAGTCAAAAGAAATAGAAAGTCTTAAATAGCTAATAAAGTGTGTTTTGTTTTTAGATAATATTTATTATTTACATGGCTGTTTTGGATACTCCATTTACATTGCTTAAGCTGTAATTACACTGATGGACTATAACAATATTTATTAATTTGGAGCAAGGAGCTGTTTATACCATTCTTTATTAACTTCAAATCTTCTGCTATTTTAAAGAATTTAACTGCTATTATTTGATAAAGCAGTTTTATGAAGAAGATTAAAAGTGTGAGGAAAATGTTTAAGACAAAATGTCCTAAGAGATACAGATTTTGCCTAGACTTAACTTCTTCCTGTTTGTATATAGAAAAGTACATTGAAGAGCTCTGACTTCCAGAATATTTTAAATTTGTACCTACATTCACATGGGTGATGCCTACACAACTACAACATTAGTGCTGGCGAGTGGGAGTGACGAACTTGTAGGAGGCACTGTTTTAATGCTAGAATGAGATCGGCCAGAGGAAATGCACAATGAAAACATTTGCTTTAAATCTCTGTTGCTATATTAGGGAAAGAATTGATTCAAAATGTTCACTTTGATTTGCTTTTATTAAATGCCATCCACTATTTACCTAACTGCTGGGTTTATCTGAGCATTTTACAGCAAAGTGGATAGTATGGGAAGGTCTAAGGGCTCATAGGAGCACATTGACACCATTATTTGTGGACCCATATTTAAAACGTCTTGGAATTAATTTGATCAAAGGTTATATTGCTAGATTTCTAGAAAGGTCTACCTGAACTATGGATATGGTGTCCAGGAATACCTAGATTGGATCTATAGACCAAGTGGGGAACTCTTGCTCTCAACTCAAGGATTCCACAAATCAATTTTATATTGAACCAGTCTTCTCACTGCTCTCCCACAGTCCCTGGTTTGGTATTTCGGGAAGTGATATTAATGCCTTCAGAGACATTGATGCTATATCTACATGAGACAAGTGTTTTCCAATTATACCATACTATGTTATTTAGCTTTATTTTAGTTTAAATTGTGCTTGTTATGTGTTAAAAATAGACAAAAAATCACTGAAACAAAATAAAAATTTAAAATTAATCTATCCTTACTATTAGAACATTTAAAATATCAAGCAAATGTGCCCTGGCTGGTGTAGCTCAGTGGATTGAGCGCGGGCTGGGAACCAGAGGGTCCCGGTTCGATTCCCAGTCAGGGCACATGCCTGGGTTGCAGGCCAGGTCCCCGTGAGGGCCATGTGAGAGGCCATCATACATTGCTGTTTCCCTCCCTCTCTGTCTCCCTCCCTTCCCCTCTCTCTAAAAATAAATAAAAATAAAATCTTTAAAAAAAATATCAAGCAAATGTATTTCAAAAGTTATATATGTTAATATACATACATATACTTTAAACATCTTACAGAACTGAGATTATATTCTGTAGTCTCAGAAAGAGGAATGTAGAGCTATTTAAATAACCATAATAGTATTACTTTGCATCCTGAAGGATAATGAATCTGTAATCTTTAAATGTTTGTTAAACTCTAGTTTTTCTCAGAAAACCAAGGTTTGATGAAGCACTATATCCTTGAAAGAGAAGTAGAACATTGTAAGCATTTCTACTTGTCTAAGAGCTTACATGACCTTTAGGTAAATTTACACTCTCTGTTCATTGACAGCTTAGATCTCCATGGCTCAGAAGAAAGTGACAACTGTGGGAGTGAAGTAATCCATTAAGATAAGTAGGGACCTAGGGTCTATCTGAACAGTGGTCACCTTTCCAATATGCTTATTTTGTAAAGGGGGTTCACATATAGGTAGCGTCATATGTATTTGAAAATAAGAATACCATTTTTCTTTCTTTTCCTCCTCTTTCCCCTTTTTTGTCCTTCACCACCTCTCCCATCTTCATACTTGTCTTTCAGAGGGTTTGAACCTAAAGTTACCCTGGTTAGATTATTCTGTGCCTTTGTTTGCCATCAATCCTTAAAAAATCTCCTTCCATCATTCTCTATCTACCCAGGCACTTAACTGAAGTTGCTTTCAATGCAGCCTCTCTGGGAGAGCTGGAATGAGTAGGTCTCTATTCTCTATTTACTTGTTCTTGGCATAGTTTTTGATATTTGGAAACATGAATTGATGCTAACTTGGTCCTGTTCAGGAAATTGTGCAATAGAAGCTTTGGTTCTGTTATGAAATCTTTGAGAAAAGATGAGATAAATGAGCAGAATATGTCCCTGAACACTTGATATTAATGGGGCTAGAGAAGCAAAAAGCATCAGTACCCTCAGTGCCTATAGTGGGAGCTCCTTTTGTCTGCAGTGCAAAGAGAAACCACAGAGCCAGAACTCTACCCGGTGGAAGAAAGAGTACTCTTATTATCCAATGATATATAAGAGGATTGTGCGCAATTTAGGGCCTAGCCAAAAGTAGAGGGAAGAAGGTAGATGCTTTGGTGGAAATCTTGGAGATAAATACCATTTTATAGTTTAATTATTATATTATATTATACTCTATATTAATCTTTGTTATACTCTATATTACATAGTTTCTGTTATTATACAATAATAAAATACTATACATTATGTGTTATTCATGATTATAAATACTTATTTTGTCAAAAAGAGTTATGATAAAATGTTATATAGCTATAATGGTGGGATTATTATTATTGTACTCTTATGCCTTCCCCCTGCTGTCACATACACCCAGGAAATTTTTTTACATAATATAGAACATACTTGCTCCACACATGTAATTCTGATTTAAGATAGGTTAAGAACAAATTGTGTAAAAGAATGCCAATTTATAACAAAAGAATTCTAGATTTATTTAAAGGAGGAGTCCAATTTCTTAATAAAGTGGTCTCGTTTTCTCTCCTCCCCTCTGCTGTGAGAGCAGAGGCCTTGGCACTTGGTTTTCAGCTTTGTCAATCCTATCCGTTGTATCCTTGTCACCACACTGCTTTGCTGTTGCCCACAGCTCAGGTCCATTCAAGGAGAGGCAAGCCTCCCCTCCTACTCTGCTCTGTTTGCCTGGTAACATGGGGTACCTGTCCTGCTCACAGCTGCTTGTTTCCTCACATGCTTTTCCAAGTGACTGATGATAGCTTTCACACTTTCTTTGATGAGTATTTAAAATGTTTTCCAGAATCTTCCCGAGCTCAATTTGATATCAGAAACCTTTTTTCCTCCTTTGTGCCTTTGATATTTCAGACCCTTTTCTTTGTTAAGATTTTCCATCTACATGGTCCAGCAGAAGTAAGGCCTGCTTGAGTGTGGTTGGTAGGGAAATAATATGATATAATAATTTATAATTTAATTTGAACTTTTCACCTAAAATGTCGTATGGTGTGCTTGAATGTGATATTGTATGTTACAGAATTACATGCTTATGATTTTGTAATAAAAGATTTTGTGTGGCAGTGATTTCCACACACATGTTAACATGCATGTTCTAGAATTTACATGTTTTGAGCACAGCTCCGTGTGATTCCCGTGTGAGCAAGTGTGGATCATGTCTGTGGAATGGGAATTCTCTAATAGGAATTTGGCAAAGATGTATTTTAAAAAGTTCTGGCTTGCTGACCCCTGCATATTACATTAACCTGGTCCTGCCTGCCACCGGACCTGAATTTATATCCTAATGCCCTGCTAATGAGTAATCTTACCCCTGTTTTGCTTAATCCCATGAATAATCAATCCAATGTAAATGTGTCTTAATGCCTCTAATAAAAGCCCCAGCTATGCAGCCCACGAGGTCTTTTTCCCGAAATGGAGGTGGTGGAAAAGACCTGTGGCTGCCGGATTCTCATTTCCAAGCGTGTCTCTGGGTAAGATTGATTCACGCGATCGGGGCAGTCCCCCCACGGATTTTGCAGGTCGAAATCCGCGACAATTTTGTAAAAAAAAAAAAAAAAAGTGGGGGAGGGCTTTCTTTGTTCCAAACCCGGTATTTCAAAATAAAGCCAATTTAGTCAGCAGTTGGGGCCTTAGGTTTGAAGGCCACCTTGTTTCTACCGTACTTGCAAGATTCTGTGCCGGGCCACAAGTTTTAGAGCTAAAGATGGACATTCCCAACTCAGGGCATTTCCAAACTCTGCTCTTGGGAGAGTGGTACTTGCCCCTGGGTTGTTAAGAATATAAGAGCCTTAATATTGTTGAATGACTCTGGACACTGATAGAGTGGGATGTCTGTTGCAGATGAAGGGTGGAGTGTTCGGCAGCTTCCTGGAGGGTGATAGAAGCTGAGAAGAACACAGAAAGAAATATGATAAAATTAAACCAGGAATTGGAAAAAGGATTATCAAACAGTGTTGAGGCCTGAATAAGGTTGAATAATGTTCAGAATTGATCCTCACCTAGAAGCAGCTAAGAAGTAGGACCACCTGGTTAGGTAATAGCATTTGAGTAGGTGATGGCGAGAGGATACCTTTCAGTGGCTACTATTGAATCTGTGTGGGTGGGAACCAAGGGTGACTAAGACTATCCTCAAATAGTAAGTAGTGTTGTAATTTGCGCTGAATGAGCAACATCAAAAAGCAAAGCCTCGTATGAATAACTACAGTTCAAAATATGGTTCAAATCCAGTGGGCGGGCAAGAGACAGAATCTACTTAAAGAATCAAAGTGATTAAATACAGATCATCATCAAGAAGGCTGCGAGAAGGATTATAAAAAATGGGGCAGGAGTGACTCCAGAGCTGACCAGTGGACAACTGTGGTTGTTTATTCATTGATGGCTGTTTTTTTGTGGGGGGGAATGTGGTAGGCATTTGGGGAAGCCAGCCTTCCTGGCTGCGTTTTTTAGAAATGGCCTACAGTCTCAGAGTAGAAGAAACAGAAAAGAACAGCTCAAAATTTTAGGCTTTGGGATTGGTTTAGCAGATTGGAAAAGTATTTTAGGTGGAGTATTAAGGAAATTAGTGGACTAGAAAGGCCACATTTGACAAAATGAGGTTCTGACTTTCTAGGAGAGACTAATTGCTAGGAAATAATTGTCATGAGGTGGGTAAATGATGTAGGCTGTCATACTATAAATTCTTAAATAAGTTCTAATGAGATACTATCTTCCTCTCATTTGGAATCAGCCCTCCAAAAATCACATTCAAAATAATTTGACCCTTCTGTTTGTATATCAATTTTTCATTTTTTCCGTTATACTGTAAGTTTGCAGCGTTAACTTTTCATTTACCTTTACAATGTAACGGGGCTCTGTGAGAAGTTTAAAGATATGACACATGTGAGAAATGTACCCTTACATTATTTATGTAACCATCATGAGCTAGAAGACATCTTACATTCTTGATACACAGAGAGCTGCATGACTATAGCAAAAATGACTAGTCAGTCCGATTTGATGTCTGCTCAGTGACATCCTTGGAGCAGTACATGAATGAGAACCTGGAGTCCTAAATTTATCATCATTGTGATATTAAGGTGAACCATAGAAAATCATAGTATATCATTTCACATTCAGTTCAACCACAGCATGTAGACATGGGTTATTTTAAATAGAAAGAGAATATGTGGAAAATTTCTAGTCTGTGTGCTCATTGTAAGTAGCCCTTATATATAATTCAGAAATAAAAAATGGACTTCCTAGAAGTTGACTTGCATCAACTGAGTCATTATTTCCTGATTCTTCTCCACTTATTCCTCATCATGTAAAACATTAGTCTACCCAAGTAGCATTATTACTGGTATATTTGGTTCAGATGGCATGGTACTCCTAGTTTATCACAAACTTTTACAATGAAATTTTGTGCTATGACACTGTTATCTTATTGTTGTCAAAAAAAGTGTGAACCATAGATAAATGGACAAACTGCATGTCTAAAATGCCATTTTATGAACAAGTTTTACAATTTACTATCTATAGCCTATCTGAAGGACAAATATTGCTTGTGAAAATAATCACTGATCTTTAGAGGTCATTTTCAGTTTCTATATATTGTAAAACAATATCCCTTAGGTTAAAAAGTGTTAAAGGTATTAACAGTTTAACATAGTCTTAATTGGCAAAAATCAAATTTGGACTAAGGTTTATTTATGACTATTAATGAACACATGAGTTTTAACCACCACCCACGCAATTAGCACTCCCCAACCAAGAACAGCTCCTCTTGTGTAACCAGCTGAATTCCTCTGCCTACTAGACCTATATTTTCTGCTTAATGCAGATAGCTGGTAATTCCTTCCCAGGTGCCTGTTCTTTGTGTTTTCTACAGACTTTTCATCCTCAGTGGCCACCTGGTTTATATTCCTTTTGTTTGATTCTCGCTCCCATCTCCCTCAGTTCTGAATAGTTTTGCAGAGATCAGCATATTCTATTTCTTGCTGAATGCCTCCCTTTCTTTGAGTTACATTTTTTGTTTTTGTGCTCTCATTTAATCTTTTTTTTTTTTTTGCCTCTTTTCTAATTAACTCCATCGTTGCCTTCTTCATTATGCTTGTAATGAGGTCAAGGAGGTGTTCTGAAATTTTTGCCTTTCCCATCTGCTTCAGGGTTCCAATTAGTTTTCTTTGGAATTCTAATTTTTTTTTTTTTTTGGTTTAGTAGAAGCTTCCAATAAGGCTAATTCTAGGATGGCCTCTTTTCCTTCATCAGTTCACATGAAAACTTACAAGATTATTCAGGCTCTCAATGGTGTAAATGGCATCATTTTCCCTAGCATAGAAATGGAGTTAGAGACAACAACAGTTGAGCTACACAGAAAATTTAAATATCTTTTGAAAGAGTGTGAAGTCTGTTCTTCCAGATTGCAAGTAGATGCAGGTGAGAAATTTCAGAAAGACACTTTTATCCACACTTGGACGTGAAGGGTATGTAGCTAACACAACAAAATGAATTTTAAAGAAAATTTGCAAATAATATATTTTAAGGAAAAAAGTTTCTTAACTTTAGTATCTTGCTCCTGGAGCATTATTTTCATATAGAATTTTTCAGTTGACTATTGTTTAGCCATTACTAAGGATTGAATTGTGTTACCCACCCCCACCCCTCATTTCCTAGTTGAAGCCACTGTGACTATATTTGGAGACAGGTCATATAAGGAGGTAATAAAGGTTAAATGAGGTCATAAGGGTATGGCTCTAACTTGAAGTATTTGTGTACTTATAAGAAGAGGAAGCGAGACCAGATCTTTCTTTCTTCACAGGAGCTCTGAAGAAAGGTCATATGAGGATATAGTGAAAAGGTGGCCATTTGCAAGCTAGGAAAAGAGTTCTTACCAGAAATTGAACCCTTCCAAAACCTTGATCCTGGGCTTTTCAGCCACCATAACCGTGAGAAAAGAAATTTCTATTGTTTAAGCCACCCTATGGAAACCTGAGCAGACCACTACAGTCACTAAAAGTAACTCATGTAGTTTGTATAGCAGACACAAAATTATATACTCTAAGACCTTAATTTAAAAAGTGTAGGAGAAATTTGAACCCTTATATGTTGCTAGTGGAAATATAAAATGGCATAGCCACTTCGAAAACTGTTTAGCAGTTGGTCAAGATGTTAAACATGGAGTTACTGTATAATCCAACAATCCTACTCCTCGATACACTATTGACCCCTGAACAAAACAAATTTGAACTGCATGGGTCCACTTATATGTGGATTTTTTTCAATAAACACCTGTACTACTTTTGATTAGTGGTCAGTAGTCCATGGGTGCAAAGAATTGACTGCATGTGTTGATGCATGCTCTTTCACATTGGGGGATTTTGGTATCTGTAGGGGTCCTAGGACCAATCCCCCATGGATACTGAAGGACAACTAAATTTCGAGGGAGTCAGGTTATATGTATACTTTTGACTGTCTATGGAAGGGGTTGGTGCCCCGAGCCACTACATTGTTCAAGAACCAGCTGTATCTATACTGAAGAAAATGGAAACTTATGTCCACATAAACCTTGCATGTGAATATTCTTAGCAGCATTATCCCTAATAGTCAAAAAGTGGGAACAGTTCAAATGTCCATCAAATGATGAATGGATAAATACAACACACAATGTGGCCTATCCATACAATGAAATATTATTCAACTGTAAAAAGGTATGAAGGACTGACATATGCTACATGGTAAACTTTGAAAACATTATATTAAGTGAGAAGCAGATCACAAAATTAGGTATTGTGTGAATCCATTTTTTTCTTTTTTTAATTTATTTTTATTTTTTATTGTTGTTCAATTACAGTTGTCCCCATTTACCCCCAATTACTTCCCTCTGCCCTACCAACCCCCACATGACCACCAATAAATGAGTAGATCAAAAAACATTTACACGATGGAATACTACGCAGCAGAGAGAAAGAAGGAGCTCCTACCCTTTGCGACAGCATGGATGGAACTGGAGAGCATTATGCTGAGTGAATAAGCCATGCAGTGAAAGACAAATACCACATGATCTCACCTATAAGTGGAACCTAATCAACAAAACAAACACGTGAGTAAAATATCACCAGAGACATTGAACAAACTGAAGAACAGACTGACAGTCACCAGAGGGGAGGAGAGAGGACAAGAGGAGAAAGAAGGGGAAGGGTCAAAAAAGAACATGTATAAAGGAGGACTGATGTATGAATCCATTTATATGAAATGTTCAGAACAGGCAAATCCAGAGACAGAAAGTAAATTAGTGGTTGCCTGGAGCTGAGAGTTGGCCACTGGAGGGAATTGGGAGTGGTTGCTAATTAAATGTTAAGGGGTATGCTTCTTTTGGGGAGAATAAAATGTTCTAAAATTAGATTGTGGGGATGGTTGTACCACCCTGTGAATAGACTAGAAAACATGAATTATACATTTTAAATGGGTGAATTCTATGGTAGATGAATTATATCTCAATAAAGCTGTTAAAAAGTATATACACCCATACATAAACACATGTGCAGAAGCACACTATAAGGAAATGCATCAAAGTATTAATAAAGTTTTCATATGGATTTTCAGCTGATTTCAGTTGATTCATTCTAATATCTTTACAAAATTTTCTAAGGTTGTTCTTAGGTATTTCCTAATCAATAACAAATTCACCAAAACTCTTCTTTCTACCCTTTCATTAAGTGTTTACTTTGTGCAGTGTTCTCTGCTGCATGCTGGAAAGACAAGCCAAATGAAGTGTATGAATTTGGTGTATGAATGAAAAAAAAGAAATGAATGAAATAATCATTGTGCCTTTTTTTATGGGTGCCATAATCTAGCAGGGGAGGCAAATATTAAACAGGCAATGGGCACAGCATGATCAGCACAGGAAAAGGGTGCTATGGAACATTTAGGTGGGATGAAAAACACAGGGTAAGGCACTTGGGGCAGACTTCTTGTGGAAGGTGATTTCTAATCTGAGTCCTGAAGAACAAGTTGAGGGAGAGAACAAATTCTAGGCAAAGAGAGTAAGCAGCACATATGTACCAAGACCAAAGGTGAGCTGGAGCATTGTTCATTCAGGCAGCTTCAAAAAACTATGGTACATTTACACAATGGAATTCTACGCAGCAGAGAGGAAGAAGGAGCTTATACCTTTTGCAACAGCATGGATGGAACTGGAGAGCATTATGCTAAGTGAAGTAAGCCAGGCAGTGAGGGACAAATACCATATGATCTCACCTTTAACCGGATCATAACCAACAAAAGCAGAAAGCAAGAAAAACATAACCA
>PVJI01008978.1:0-67917 GCA_004026765.1 Micronycteris hirsuta
CTTCCTTCTGGTCTACCCCATTGGTTTGAGATCCAACTTCCTTTTTTTTCCTGTTGGTTCCCTGTAAATCTTCCTCCATTATCCTTATCATATTCCTCATCTGTTCAACTATGTGCGTCCACCTATCCTCCAGTTTTGTTAACATTTTGATTACAAGCATTTTAAATTGCGCATCTGATAGGTTGACTATGTCATCATCTGTTAGTTGTAATTTGTTCTGATCTTTCATTTTGGTCATTTTCATTCTTTTTATCTCGGTGCACTTGTCAGCTGGCAGGTGCCTGCAACCTGGGTCACTTTTTGGATGACGTTGCCTCTGGGGGCGGGGCCTGGGATGAAGCAATGGCGGCCTCTGATCACCTCGGGCTCCCGTCATTCCTCCGCTCCCCA
Source organism: Micronycteris hirsuta (assembly GCA_004026765.1). Lineage (NCBI taxonomy): Eukaryota > Metazoa > Chordata > Mammalia > Chiroptera > Phyllostomidae > Micronycteris > Micronycteris hirsuta. The sequence goes on from PVJI01008978.1 coordinate 391, forward strand.
GTCCCCCACCGCCTTTTCTGCCAGACTGGGTTCTGTTGGCTCAGCCCTGGCCTCCCTCCGGCAGCGTCGCCGGCTTGCGGGATTCACCTGTTGTTCGGGGCCACGCCCTGTTCAGGCACTGGTGGCGTGAGTCCCTCCGTGAGAGCTGCCTCTCACTCCGTTCCTCCGCCCGGTACTGACCCGCTTACCGGCCTGGATGTTCGTCTTCTCCTACCTCCTGGTTGTCGGACTTCCCTTCAGTTCGATTCTGTCCGTTCTGGTTGTTTAATTTTTCGCTACTGCGTTCGTTGTTTAGACACTCTGGATGTGCGGGCGGCGAGTGCGTCCACCTACCCTGCCATCTTGGCGGAAGTCTCGCTATTTATTTTCTTAAAGAGGACCTTCCAAAGAATGGAAAGTTTGGGCCCCAAAAAACCTGTTTCTGTCCCTAAGCCTAACCCCAACCAGCCAGGTCTTCTCTCGGTTCTGGGAGCACATGACTTTGCCTCTGTCTCCTCACCCCTCCTCCTCCCTCGGGTCAGAGGTCACCTTTTTGGGCATGTCAATCTTCTTCATCTGCCCTGTCCCACAGAGGTGTCCTGTTGAAGGGTCTCAGAGCATGGACCGCTGCCTGGGCACTTTGTTGCTGGCCGCTGTCCTCGTCTGGCATGGGCTATCCTGCTGGCTCTGGGTCCTGGTCACCGTGTGCCCTGCCTGGAGCCCCAGAGCATGCCCAGTGACTTGCTTGATAGAACAAGGACAGAACAGAAGTCCTTGAGCTGTGTCAAGGGCTTGGGAATAGACGTCAGAAATCACTTGATAAAAACCTGCCTGGATATAGTGGGCAAGGGACAGGAAACTGACTCTCCTGCCTCTGGGGGCAGGCTCGTGTGGCATCCTGGAGGCACTTGTGGTTCCCAAGACAGACTTGGGGTTAGACTCCAGTCCCGCCACTTCCTTGCTGTGTGACCTTGGGCAAGGTGCTTGGCCTGTCCGTGCCTCAGTTGCCCCATATGTCAAATGAGAATGGTAATGGCAGTCACCAGCCTCCTGGGCTGTTGCTGATGAAATGAGATGGTGCATATACAGCCCTTGCAGTCCTTACGTGGGTATTTATAACACGTTTGGGGATGTAATCAAATGCATTTCTCACTGGGAGTGATGCAACAAAACTTTGAGAAACACTCTTTCAGGCCCAAGGAGCAGCGACGGAGTAGGGACGAGCATGTCAAATGTCCCTGGTGCTCAGGGAACGAGGGTGAGAGGGCCACCCTCTGCCAGCCAGTGAATTCTAGTCCCGCTCTGTCCCTGGAGCCGTGGGACACTGGACAAGGCCCCTGTTGTCCCCACCCAGCCTGTGCGAGGGTTGGTGCTGCAGGCCTGACCCCTGACCCTGTCCCTTCCCCTCCTGGCTGGGCAGATCCGGGTGAAGCCGGACAAGACAGGTGTGGTCACAGATGGAGTGAAGCACTCCATGAACCCCTTCTGCGAGATCGCTGTGGAGGAGGCCGTGCGGCTCAAAGAGAAGAAGCTGGTGAAGGAGGTCATTGCCGTCAGCTGCGGGCCCTCCCAGTGCCAGGTACCCGGGAGCCCGGCGGGGGGCTCAGCCTGGAGTTTGGGGTCTGAAAGAGGGGCTGAGGTCTTGGACTCCTCCTGGGTCTGAGGGAGGAGGGCTGGGGACCAGGATCCTGGATCTCCCTGGGGCTAGAAGCCAAGTCAGGCCCCTTCTCTCCTTGGCAGGAGACCATCCGCACCGCTCTGGCCATGGGCGCAGACCGAGGCATCCACGTGGAGGTGTCAGCTGCAGAGGCGGACCACCTGGGTCCCCTGCAGGTGGCCCGGGTGCTGGCCAAGCTGGCAGAGAAGGAGAAGGTGAACCTGGTCCTGCTGGGCAAGCAGGTGGGTGTGCCCGCCTCTCCCACCGCTCCCGCGCCATCCCTGCCTGGGAGTGAGGTGGGGAGTGCAGTGAGAGGCTGGTTACTCAGGCCAGGGTCACACATCCTAGGCTGAGCAGCTTGGGACTTTGCTGTGCCTGCGGAGAGTTTGAGCAGGAAGGGCAGGGTCACTGTGGGCTTCAGAAAGTCGCCTTCGGGTCCTATGAGGTGAGATTGGAACCCGGGGACCGTGATGACTGTCCATGTGGGAGAAAAGGAGGCCTGGGTTCAGGCCGAGGGACAGAGCAGAGACAGGTGCAGCAGGAAGGACAGGGCTTGACCCAACAGAGTGAGGGGGTGGGAGGAGGTGGGACGTGCCAGGGACCAGGGTGGCTTGGAGGCACAGAGCACCATAAACCTGAAGGAGCAGGTGAGAGGAACTGTGAAGAGCCCTAGGGGACACAGGGGTGGGGATATCCACATGGGTTCTGACCGAGGCCTGGGCCTGAACAGAGATCTGAGGCATTTGGAGGGCACTCAGGAGCCCTGGGTTCTCTGGGAGCCGGGGAATGGCGGCGTCAGCTGTGGGTGCAGAGAGACCCCCTGAGGAATGGACTGGAAGGGGAGAGACTGGAGGCCAGGGGTTTGTTTAGGGAGGAGGCTGGGGGCCAAGAGAGTTACCCGGAGGCGAGAACTCAACCAGAAATTCCCCGGGCACAGGGCATTCCCATCCAAGGCAGGTGTGCACTCTGGCTCATCCATTCCCTCAAGAGGCCCTGGAGACCCTACCTGGTGGCCTCACCCAGGAGGAGGGCAGATGGGGGCCACCGAAAGAGCCTCAGACAGGAGCTGGACGTGGAGATCATGAGGCAGGAAGGGGGGCTGAGAAGGAAGGTTAGAGACAGTGAGGTGAGACGGGGCCAGAGATGCACGGGAGACTCAGAGGTGGAGCTGGGCCCCCAGCAGGGAGAGAGTCTACAGGGCTGGCTCAGCCCCGGGGGAGGGGACGCTGATGGGTCCACCTGGGTCACTGGGTGTCCTGCCCACGTCAGGCAGCAGAAAACAGACAGGACAGCAGGGAAGCAGAGTACAAATGTGGAAACTGAAGCAGAGGGTCTCACCAGAGAAGAGGCCAAACCTGCACAGATGGGGCTGGGTGGGCACAGGTGTCACATCAGCTCCCCAGGTGACAGGTGCTGGTGCCATGGCCTGTTGAAACTTCCTGCATTTGCTGGTGGGTCTCAGACTCGGACATCCTGCTTATCTTGGTTGTCAGGGGCCAGTTCCTGGGGCCTGGGCCTCCTGCTGGGGAGATGCTGGGGGTGCTGGTCAGGATGCTCTTTGTTGTAGGTGGCAGAATCACAGCTCACACTGGTTTTACAAAAAGTGAACTTATCAGCCCTGGCCAAGTGGCTCAGTTGGTTGGATTGTCATCCCATACACCAGAAGGTTGTGGGTTCGATCCCCAGTCAGGATGCAAATGGGAGGCAAACAATCGATCTTTCTGTCCCACATCGATGTTTCTCTCTCCCTCTTCCTCTCTCTCTAAAATCAATAAACATATCCTCAGGTGAGGATTTAAAAAAAAAAGTGAACTTATTAGCTCAGGTGAGGAGAGCTTCAGACACAGCTTGATCCAGGGCCACACATGTGCTCTATACTCCTCTGTCTTGGCTTCACTCTCTGCCTCTCCAGATTCACATCCCACCAACTCAGTGACCTCAGCAGAAAAAAAGGAGCCTCCTTCCCAAGAGCTCTAGCAAAACTCCCAAGGCTGACTCTCCATTGGTCTAGCTGGACTCATGTGTTCATCCCTGAGCCAATCACTGGAGTCAGGGGCAGAATGTTCTCTTTGGCCAAGATCCCATTCTGGTTCCCCAGTGTGGCCCTCGGTTCCCCTGTCTTGGCCCACATGATGTGATAGGATCACGTGAGACCAGAAGTCAGCAAACTGTGGCCCACAGAGACCACAACTTTGTAAATAAAGTTTTATTGGGACATTACCACACCCATTCGTTATAAAGACACGTGCTGTCTATGGCGGCTCATGCACTGCAGCAGCAGCAGCAGCAGCAGCAGCAGCGTTGAGGCGCTGTGACAGACCCTATAGGACATTTGCCCTCTGGCCCATTCTAGAAAATGTTTGCAGACCGCTGTTGCAGACAAAGGCTCCAGTGGTGCATCGAGAAGCTGCATTGTCACCCAGTCTTGTCTCTTTTCCTACTCAGGCCATTGATGATGATTGTAACCAGACTGGGCAGATGACAGCTGGATTTCTGGACTGGCCACAGGTGAGGCTGGAATGGGTAACACCTGCTGAGGGCCAGGACAGCAGGCCTTGTCCGGGCCTCCATGTGCTCCATCCCCCCCAGCCCTGCTGCTCCTCACCCACACCAAATTCATCCCTGCCTGAGGGCCTTTGCACTTGCTGTTCCCTCAGCCTGGAACAGGGTCCCCTCAGATCGCCTCAGGGTTTTTCAGCCCCTCCTTCAGTGGGAGGCCTATCACCTCCTCAGGGAGGCCTTCCTTGCCCACCCTCCGTGAGATACTCATGCCCCCTCCAAGCTCCAGATTCCCCCAGTCCCAGCCTGTGCCAGTCCCAGAGAAATGCAAGCCACAGAGGTCATGTAAAACTTTCCATGGCCACATTTCAGAAGTACAGAGAACCTGGCAAACTTAATTGTAGTGGTATTTTATTTGACCCAGTAGATCTTAAATATCATTTCAACATGTAATCAATATAAAAAAAATACTGAGTTACTTTGCATTGTTTTAAAAATTTTTTTCTTCCATTTCTGCATCTTTATTTATTTATTTTATGTTCAGTCACAGTTTATATTCCATATTATTCTGTGTTAGTTCCAGGTGCACAGCACAGTGGTTAGGTAATCACGTCCTTTACAAAGTGTTCCCCCAGATGTTTCCAGGACTCGCCTGACACCATACATAGTTATTACCCTATTATTGATTATATTCTCGGTGCTGCACCTTCCATCCCTGTGAATATTTTGTAACTACCAATTTGTGTCTCTTCACCCCTTCGCCTTTTTCACCCAGCCTCCAATCCCCCCATTCTTTTATCTTTTTGTATGAAATCTTTGAAATCCAGTGCGCATTTCCTATCGACAGCACGTCCCCATTCAGAGGATATAAAATTTCCATTAGAAATACTTAATTTAGATTCCTAAAATTCACAGTTGAAAAAGTAGATCCATACACGCGAGGTTTTCCAAACAGACTTCAACATTTTCTAACAACTGCGTTGAGTATCTTTTTTTTTTTTTTAATCTCAACAGCTTGGTTGAGATATAACTGGTGTACAAAAACCTGCATATATTTAACGTGTACAATTTGGCAAACTCTGAACACATACACATCCATGAAGTCATCACCACGATCCTCATAATATATCTCACTTCTTGGTTTTTAAATTTAAAATAACTAGATAAAGAAAAAAATCCCACCCTCCCTCGATCACGCTAGCCACGTTCCACGCCCTCAGAAGCCGCTCGTGGCCAGTGGTGACTGCGTGGTTACCTGGGTACGGGCGGCCAGGGCAGGTGCCCACTGAAGTCGGGCAGGGCTTGGCTGGTCGTACGCACGGGATGTCCCCAGAACTGGATTCACCGGCACTTGAAAGAGACCCGTGAGAATAACGAGACATTCCAGCTGAGACCTGGAAGACTCGGTGAGGGGAGAGAACAGGCTGGGCAGACAGAGTGTGTAGGTCAGGAAATGAGTCGGGGCTGAGGGGCGGAGGGGCCTTGGCCAGAGGATGGGCACGGACCCAAGAAAATGGGGCCCCAGGGGACGTTTTGAGGATGGAAGTGCGAATACAAGTCTGTCATCGCCCCGTGGAGGGGCCCTGAAGGCAACTCCTGGGGACAGAGTAGTGCGTAGGTGACAGTTTTGGACAGCTACCGGTGACAGGAGGAATGTCATTGAACCTCTCTCTGGCTCAGTTTTTCTCATCTGTAATGTGGGGGTAATAACATTTCCCTCTAAAGTTCCTATGAGGATCTGATGGCTTCATTCATTTGAATTACTTACAATGGCACCCAATTTTCAATCTGTGCTAATTATTGTTAACAAAGGGAGACTCACCGGCAGGCTCAGGGTGTTAGGACCTACACCTTGGCTTCCAGGGAAAGTAAAGATACCCTCCCCTAGATTTTTGAGATCCCTTTCCGCGGCTTCCCCCCATTGTTGGACTTGATGTCTATAAGTCTCACCTTGCAATATTCTCCCCCTTCTGTCCTCAGTCATTCGCAGCTCCATGCGCGCACTCAGCAGAGTGGCCTGTGGCGGGCTGCTCCGGGCCTGCCCTGAATTAATCTGCCTACTCCCCTCACGCTGTCCCTCCCCAGGGCACCTTCGCCTCCCAGTTGACATTGGAAGGGGACAAGTTGAAAGTGGAGCGGGAGATTGATGGGGGCCTGGAGACCCTGCGCCTGAAGTTGCCCGCCGTGGTGACTGCCGACCTGCGGCTCAATGAGCCCCGATATGCCACGTTGCCTAATATCATGGTGAGTGCCTGGCAGACAGGTCACTGGAGGCCTGGGAGTGGGTGAGGGCTGCAGGCCCTGTGTCTCCCTGGTGGTCAGATGGGACAGCCAGGATCTAAGGGACATCTCATCCAAAGGAAGGGATTACTGGTCATCTTGGTTAACAGAGGGTACAGGGTCATTTGTGCCAATAATGAGAGCTCATGGGGGCTATTTTGGCTAACGGAGGGTTTATTGTTTACCTCAGCCAATAGAAAGGCTTCATCAGACAATAAATAAGGTTCCCCTTCTGACTGCGGTCAATAGGAACAGTTTATTCTGTAATCCTAGCTAAATGAAGAGGATGTATTGGTCATCTCAGCCAGCAGAGAGTTCAGTGGGTCATCTTGGCTAATATGATGGGCTCAATGAGCCATCTCAGCCAATGGGGAAGGTTCAGTGGGTCATCTCAGCCAATAGGGAAGGTTTAGTAGGTCATCTCACCCAACAGGATGGGTTCATTGAGTCATCTCAGCCAATAGGGTGAATTTAATGGGTTAGTTTGGCCAAAAGTCTGAAGAGTGTTTTACTGCCAGAGGAGGAGTTGGCCAGTTCATTCCAGCCAGTGAAGGGCTCCCCAAGGCTGTGCACTAAAGGAGGACTCCCGCTGTGGGAGGGCTTCCCAGGACCTCCCAGCCAACAGGAATCGTCCGCACCAGGTGTGGCCCTGTAGGAGGTCCTGTGTGTCCCGGCCCGTGGGTAGGCCTAGAAAGGTTTAGCCAATGGGAATCGTCCAGCAGATGTGGCACCCATGGGAGCTGCAGGAGTGTGAGCAGGGGATTTGGCACCTTTGTGAAGCGTGTCTTCCTGTGTGTAGAAAGCCAAGAAGAAGAAGATCGAGGTGCTCAAGGCTGGGGACCTGGGCGTGGACCTGACCTCTAAGATCTCTGTGGTTAGTGTGGAGGACCCACCCCAGCGCACAGCTGGCGTCAAGGTGGAGACCACGGAAGACCTGGTGGCCAAGCTGAGGGAGATCGGGCGGATTTGAGCCACTTCCATGACACTCGACAATAAAACTATGACTCTCGACGTCTGTCTCTGTTACCTCATTCCATGAACACGCATCTTTGATTCACTCAACAAACATTTACTTAAGTTTCCCACCTGCCAGGCCCTGTGCTGGGCAACGCTGGAGATTCAAGTGAGTCACATCCATTCCCTGCCCTTGAGGAGCTTCCAGGTTGAAGGGGCAATGGACTTAGGCAAAGGCAGCCGTGAGGTGGGGTGCGATGTCCTGTGTGTGAGGCAACATTGGGTACTGGGAGCCCTCTTGGGGCATCTGAGCAGGCCTGTGGGGTCAAAGACACTTCCCAATATGGTGGCATCTAAGTCGAGTCTTGAAAGACAAGTATCAGTGAGGTTGGGGGGTGGGGGGGGCATAAAAGGGCTTTCATCTGCAAAATGTTTGCTGGGGACTCCTGGGTGCCAGGGGCCTGCTGAGACCTGGGATGCAAGAGGAGAGGCAGCCAGAAGCTCTGATGCTGGTTGGGGAGACAGACAAGCAAGAGACGATCGAAACCTAGTGCGGGGCGAAGAGCCAGGGCCTGGAGTCAGACGTAATGATTTCATACTTGCTCTCAGATCTACCAACTGCGAGGTCTTGAGTGAACAACTTCCCATCTCTGAGCTTCAGCCTCCTCATTTGACCTATTGAAACAGTCAGAGCTTAGCGTAGCAGTTATGGGCCCGGGGTCTGGGTCCCGAGGCCCTGGGTTCAGATCCTGACCGATCCCTGTCTCCAGGAGGACCTTTGACAACTTCCTAGTCTCTACGCCTGAGTTTCCTCCTCCGTCAGGTGCAGTTAGTAAACAGTACCTGTGATCTGGTTGTCTGTTGCTCAGTGGCTTGACCCAACAATCACTTATTTTGTGCATAAATCTGAGGTTTGAGCTTGGCAGAGACAGCGTGCCTCTCTTCCATGGCTCAAATAGGTCCAGAGGACCAACGTCCAGGATGGCTCTGTCATGTGCTTGCAAGCTGGCTGGGGCTGTGGGCTTGAGCTGGCTAACTAGGGGGCCACACCTCCTCTCCATGGAGCTGCCTGAGCTTCCTCACAGCATGGCGGGAGTGTTCCTTGATACAGGAAGTGGACTATGCCAGTCTCTTGAGGCCTAGGGGTAGACACACAGGGTCACTTCCACTGAACTCTCTTGGTCTAGAGGTCACAGAGCCTACACAGATGCCAGGGGAGGGGACCGAGACCATATTCCTTAATGGGAGGAAGTTTGAATTTGCAGCCATATTTAAACTATAAAACCCACCCCATGGGATTTAAAGGGTGACTGTGGTACCCTCAGAACCACTCCACATGCAGAAAATGCTCACTATGTGATATCACCATTATTACTATCTGCATGGCAAGACTACCTGGGTAGGCTCAGAGGCCTGGGACCTGCTAAGACCGGCACAGGGTGGTGAAAAGCTTTCAGAAGGAGTGAGCAGCCTGACCATCCTGGGCTGGACCACCCAGCTGCTCCCTCCGGCTGTGCAACCTCTAGCAGGTCCCTCTGTGAGCCATAATCCCCTGGATGGTAAACACCCAGCTCATGGGGCGTTTGGAAGGGTTCAGCCCATAATGTCTGGGAAACATTTTTTGCACGGTTCCTGGTGCGTGGTAAGTGGTAATTATTATTTTGGTTCATAATAAGAGACCTGAAGGACAAGTTGTGGTGTAGCCAGGTTGGAGGAGGGCGGGGAGCCAAGGAGAGCATTCCAGGCAGAGGAAACTGTGTCTGCAAGTCTGGAAGGGGAGAGATGGGCCTAAGAATGGCAGGGTGTTCATAGAGTAAGTGCTGGAGGGAGGAAATAGGTGGAGCGCAGGGATCTAGGTTAGACAGGCTCTGGAAATTCCTTGGATGTCTCCTGAGGGCCCTGAGGAGCCATGGGAGGGCTGTGAGCAGAGGGTGGGGGCAAGGGGCGGCTCCAGGTGTAGACTCAGGGCTATATGGGGATCCACGGACTGTAGGAGATGAAGCTGAAGATAGAAGGCTAAACGAGGAGGCAGGGGGTGGGGGCTTATGCTGGGGCCTGGCCCAGGGGAACAGGCAAAGAAGTGAAACAGAGGTGCAGGAGGCAGCTCCCCATGGGGGTCAGAGATTCACAGTGCTGAGGAGGAGTTCCACAAATGGTGGAACTGCAGTCGGGATGAAGAGTCCAGGAGGAGGGTCAGATCAGGGGGAAGATGCTAAGTTTAGTGGGACGCAGGGCGTGGAGGCTCCAGGGGACTTGAAGGTGCAGTTCTGGGTCTCAGAAGAGATGACTGGGTGAGAGAAAGCCACTTGAAACTTGGTCCTGAGGGCAACAGGAAATCATGGGAGGGCCTGGAGCAGAGGAGGATCAAGGCCAGATGTGCGTATATCTGAGGCTGCAGGCAGGACAGAATGGACCCGAGGCCAGGAGGCTGGGGAGGAGGAAGCCTGAGCTGAGGCCACGGCCATGAAAGGTGGGGCTCTCTGAAAGCTCAACTCACCCTTTCCCAGGAAGTCTTCCTGGCTTTGCTCCTATACTTCCAGCTGGGAACTCAGCTCTCACTGTGCCCCCTCTGGGGTCCGGGACAGGGATCAGGCTGGGCCTCCCTTCAGATGACACTAGCTAATGAGGACCGGTGGGGTGGGGTGGGTGACTTGGCCACCAGATTGGGGTGAGGGATCCTGGTGCCTCCCACTGGGTCTGGCTCCCTTCCCCGCCCAGGAAGCTACCAGTCCTGTTGGGCTTGCCCCGAGTCTCACTCCAGTGTCCTCCTCCAGGGTGCGGCCAGCACCATGGACACCTCACAGGCTCTGCTGCTTGTTCTGCTCCTGGGTAAGTCTCCTGATCAGCCCCTTGCCCACCAGTTCCCCTTCTCAGCATCCCCTCAACACCCTCCCCTCCTCTCCTCTGCAGCCTCCGGAGTAGGCGTCCTCACTCTCAGAGCCCCTTCTGGAGTTCAGCAAACCAATTTCATCCCCGACTCAGAAAGCTCTTCCCAGGGCCCGGGCTCAAATATTTCTTTCATCAAACCCCCCAGATGGGAATTTCTGGATCAGTCTCCAGGTTCAAGAGCCACTGCTGATATCCCCCATTCCAAATGGATTCCTGAGACTCTGCATTTGGACAACATAACTGGATCCTTCCGGTCAAATGTTTCTGCTGAGGACCCAAAGTCGGGCCTGGACCCCACCATCTCTGGGATCTCTGGTTCCCGAGTACTTCCTGATATCTTGGGTTCTCAAGTTCCTGCCAAAGACTCAGAGCCTTCCTTTGCTGTCAAGAACCCAGCTTCAAACGTTTCTGTTCAAGTCCCTGAAGTGAACGTATCTGTGCAGGGCTCAGGCTTAAAGTTCTCCCCCGAGGATCTGGATTTTAAATTCCCTGCCCAGAGCCCCGAATCCAAAGTTCCTGCAGAGGCCCCCCTAGAGCCAAGCTCCCCCCAGCAGGTGGGAGGGCCTCTTGCCGTGTTAGTGGGGACCCCCATCCAACTCCCCTTGGTTCCAGTCCCCAGCCCTGGTCCCCCTGCCCCTCTGGTTGTCTGGCGCCGGGGTTCCAAGGTGCTGGCAGCAGGGGGCCTGGGGCGAGGGGCCCCTCTGATCAGCCTGGACCCTGCCAATCGAGACCGACTACGATTTGACCAGACCCGAGGGGGCCTGGAACTTGCCTCTGCCCAGCTGGAGGATGCTGGGGTCTACACCGCTGAGGTCATTCGTGCTGGGGTCTCCCGGCAGATTCGGGAGTTCATGGTGGGTGTATATGGTAAGTGAGCCCTGAGGTCCAGAAAGCAGGCTGCAAGGGCAGGTCACTGCTGTTCTGAGGTTGTTTTCTCTCCAGAAGAAGGGAACAGAGGAGAGACGACTTCTGGGTAGGAGGAGAAAAGGGTCTGGGGCGAGGTCAGGGCACCCGAGGGAAGCTGGGCCAGAGGATGAAGACTCCTGAGTTCTCCAGAGACTCAGGAGACTAAGACTGGTGGGTCTGTGAGAAGAGGACTGGGCCTAAGAGGAAGCCCCGCCAGCGCCTAGAAGTTCTTGGTGTAGAATGTGGAGGGCCTGGGGCCTACAGTCCTGGATCTAAGGAAAATGGTGGCCCAGGGCCTGAGCAAGTTCCTCTTTTCCCAGAGCCCCTACCCCTCCTGTCCGTGCAGCCCCAGGCCCCGGAGATCGAGGAAGGGGCGACTGAGCTCCGGCTGCGCTGCGTGGGGTGGGGGCCGCGTCACGGGGAGCTAATCTGGAGCCGAGACGGACGCGTGCTGAAGGCAGCGGACCCGGAGGGAGAGGAGCTGCCCCGGATCCGCGCAGAGGGCGACCAGCTGCTCATCGCGCGCCCTGTGCGCAGCGACCACGCCCGGTACACTTGCCAAGTCCGCAGCCCCTTCGGCCACACGGAAGCCGCGGCCGACGTCAGCGTCTTCTGTGAGTGGGGGTTTGCCTCGGGTCGGGGGCAGGGGCCTGGGAGCCCACGCTCCTTACTCCCTGGGGAAGAGGAGTTGACGGTCTAGTCTCTGGGGACCCTGGAGGAGTCCCGAGTGACCCCGACACTCGCGATACCAACCCCTCCCTCTACCCAGACGGCCCGGACCCCCCAGTCGTCACGATCTCCTCGGACCGGGACGCTGACCCCGCCCACTATGTCACCGCGGGCAGCAACGTGACCCTGCGCTGCACCGCCGCCTCGCGGCCGCCCGCCGACTTCGCGTGGAGCTTGGCCGACCCCGCCGAGGCCGCGGTGCCTGCTGGCCCGCGCCTCCTGCTGCCCGCGGTCGAGCCGGGCCACGCCGGCGCCTACGCCTGCCTCGCCTCGAACCCGCGCACCGGCCACCGCCGCCGCTCTCTGCTCCACCTCACCGTGGCCGGTGAGCGCAGCCGGGGCGGGGTGAAGCGCCCGGACGCCGGGACTCCGGGACGCCAGGACAGAGCCACCGCGGGGGGCGGGGCCAGAAATAAGGGCGGGGTCAACACGGAGGGGCGGGGTTTCCCAGGAGACGGGGAAGAACACGAAAGGTGCTGGGGTACGGGGAAAGGGGGCGGGCCACTGGGGAGGGGTGGGACAATCGCGGAAGCACAGAGATTCCTGGTTAAAGGAGTGGGAATGCTTAGGAGAAGAGGAAACAGCCAGAGGCTGGGATACACGGGAGGGGGCGGGGCTGGCAGGGAAGGGCGGAGATTCCCTACAAAAGGAGCGGGGATACTGGGAGAAGGGGTGGGGCCAGCGTGGAGGGGCGCGGTCAGCTCCTACGGGGCGGGGCTCAGTGAAGACTTGGCAGAGTGAATGCGGGGGAGTTGCGGATTAAAGCGGAGAAGGGAGAGAGGCTGACTCCCTGATCTCTCCTTCCGCCCCACAGATCTGCCCCCCGGGTCCCCACAGTGCTCGGTCGAAGGCGGTCCCGGGGACCGCAGCCTTCGCTTCCGCTGCTGGTGGCCCGGTGGGGTCCCTGCCGCTTCCCTACAGTTCCAGGGTCTCCCCGAGGGCGTCCGCGTGGGGCCCGTGTCCTCTGCACTCCTGGCAGTTGTCCCCGCCCACCCTCGGCTCAGCGGCGTTCCTGTCACCTGCCTTGCTCGCCACTTGGTGGCCACGCGCACCTGCACTGTCACCCCGGGTGAGAGCTGATGGGACTTCTTTCCCATTTCCCGAAAATGGTGTATTTCTTAGCTCCTTTAGGATTAAATGAGAAAAGAGGACTTCTTAACTCCAGAGAAAAGGATTTTCTTTGTCTGTAACTCCACAAAAGGACCCAGGTTTCCCCTATACCTTCAAGCAGGAACAGGGACAAACATTTCTTTCCTGGACCCAGGAGGAGGGCTGACACCTTCCCACGTGTTCAGAGCAATAAATGGTTGAGAACAACGTGAGTTTCCCAGCCCAGGACCTGGCCTATATAGTATGTACTTACTAAGTCCTGGTTAAGGAAGTCAGATGATGAATGAATGAGGGAGCGAGGGAGTGGATGCTGCTTCCTCACTTAACTAAGGTGCTGAGGTTTCACTGCTGCCTGATTCACCAAAGGGCACAGGACTTCTTCTTTGACTTTCGGGCAAGGACTTGACTGGGTTTCTTGCATCTGCAGAGGCCCCTCGAGAGGTGCTGCTGCATCCAATGGTGGACGAGACACGGTCAGGGGAGGCAGCGGTGGTGCTGGAGGCCTCTGGCTGTCTGCCACCCTCGCAAGCAGCCTGGGCCAGGGAAGGGCGACCCCTGGTCTCCGGAAGTGGGGGACGCCTGAGATTCAGCCAAGGCGGGCAGAGGCTCCTCATTGGCAACTTCAGCCTGGATCGGGACCTAGGAAATTATTCCGTGCTGTGCAGTGGGGCACTGGGTGCTGGGGCTGACCAGATCACCCTCATTGGTGAGTTCTGTCCTTTCCCAGAACCCAGAAGTCCAGGTCCCTCAGCCCCTCCTCCCTCAGACCCAGGAGTCCAGACCCCAGCCCCTCTTCCTCATAGGCTCAGAATCTGGGTCTTTAGATCCTTTCCCCCTGGGATCTATGAGTCCAGGCCCTTCCTTTCCCCTCTAGGACTCACAAATCCTGTCCCTCCACCTTGATCCCTCCAGGACCCTCCATCTCCTCATGGAGGCTGCAGAGAGCCCAGGACGCAGCGGTGCTGACTTGGGATGTGGAACGTGGTGCTGTGGTCAGTGGTTTCGAGATCCAGGCACGGCCGGAGGGGCCTGACCTGAGCAGAGCCATCCTCTACCAGGGCTGGGTCTCCTTGCTTATCCTGGGGCCTCAGGAACGGTCCGCTGTGGTGCCCCTCCCTCCTCAGAACCCTGGGACCTGGGCCTTGCGTATCATGCCCATCCTGGGGGGCCAGCCAGGGACCCCATCACAAAGCCGGATCTACAGTGTTGGTGAGTTGGGGCTGTTGGGCCCTTCTCCTGGGCTGCCTCCATCAGTCTGTTCTATTGGATCCTCCTTCTCCCTGGATTAGTTTCCTGGCGCTGCCATAACAAAGGACCATGGGTGGCTTGACACCACAGAAATGTATCCTCACACAGCTCTAGAGGCCAGAAGTCCAAAATAAAGATGTCCACGGGGTCGTGCTCCCTCTGAGTCTCTGGGTAGAAGCTGACTTGCCTCCTCCAGCTTCTGACAGTGCCTGTCCATCCTTGGTGTTCCTTGACTTGCAGCCATATCAGCCCAATCTCTTTCTCCAGCTTCCCAAAGCCTCCTCTTCCCTGTGTATGTTTCTGTCTGCTTTTTGTAAGAACACTAGTCATATTGGAATAGGATGTACCCTAATGATCTCATCTTGACTTGATTGGTTGAACTGTGTCTTCCCCCCCAAAAGATATATTGACCTCCTCATCCCCAGTACCTGTGAATGTGATCTTATTTGGAAATAGAACAGGTGTGGTCAAGTCAAAATGATCTGCAAAGGCTTTATTTCCAAATAAAATCCCATTCGGAGGTCCTGATGGTTAGGATGTCAATATATCTTTCTTTTTTCTTTTTTTAACTAAATACTTTTTTAAAGATTTTATTTATTTATTTTTAGAGAGGGGAAAGGAGGGAGAAAGGAAAGGAGAGAAACATCAGTGTGTGGTTGCCTCTCGAGCACCTCCTACTGGGGACCTGGCCTGCAGCCCAGGCATGTGCTCTGACTGGGAATCGAACTGGCGACCCTTTGGTTCACAGGCCAGCACTCAAGCCACTGTGCCACACCAGCCAGGGCCAATATATCTTTCTTGGGTGAGACACAATTCAACTGAGAATACTTCCCAACTTCTAAGTATTGGGTGTCTCAGAGCTCACTGCTCTGCCTGTACTTCTCCCCAGTGGAATCCCATACATACTCTCCTTGCCTTGAATATCATTACTACTCAGATGACTCTCAGCTATCTGATCCTGAGCCCAGACCTTTCTTCTGAACTTCACATTTGAAAAGCCACCTTCCTACCTGACACCTTCACTTTGGATGATTAATTGGCATCTCAGACTCCACTTGTCCAAAATAGACTACGTCATGTTTGTTCCCCAAAACTGCATCTCACCTGCCTTCTCCCACCCCAGCTTTCAGTGGCACCACCCACATACTCAAGTCACCTCCAACATCCCAAATACTAGCAGGTCACATCAACTTTCCTTCGAAGAGCTTTGGGAATCTATCCGTCTCCTTCTGTCTCCATTCCAACCTCCTAGTCAGGTGCCACCATCCTCTTTTGCCTAGACGGCCACAGCCATTTATCTAACTGGTCTCCTTATGTGCCCTCTTGCATTGCATTCTTCACCACATAGAAGCCAGAGTCATAGATATCACATCATGTCGCTGCTGTGACCTTCTTAAAAGCCTTCCATGAAGTCCTTCAAGATTCCCAGACCCTGGTCCCTGCTAACTCCTCTATCATTATCTACCTCTTTCCCCCTCAGGCCATGTTCCCCACCCACACTGGCCTTCATTAAACACACACACACACACACACACACAACTCTATTGTACCTCTGAGCCTTTGCATTTTCTGTTCCCTCTTCTTGGAACACCCTTCCCCTGTTTAGCGCGCCTGGCTCTGTAGTCTCCAGGTCTCTGTTCAAATGTTACTTCCTCAGGGACCACCCCTCATGATCCTTTCTAAATATCATCTCCCCTCCTATTATTTCTATGGTAGCACTTTATTTTTCTTTTTAGTGCAATCTGTAATTATGTTATTTGTTTGCACATTCTTTTCTGATTTTCCGCCTAAAATTAATCCCCACGAGAGCAGGTATCTTGGTTTGCTCACCAATGAATGGATCCTCATCACCTGGTAGAATGCTGGGCACTTGACAGTCACTCAATAAACGTTAAATACATTCAGAGTGCCGGGTCCCAGATTCTTGGGTTCTGAGAGGGTTGGAACAGGGGACTTAGAAATCTGGTCCAACTCTGGCTGTCATTCACCCTATCCTCCTCTTTGTCTCTTCCAGGCCCCACCCTGGGCCCGGGGGCAATCGCCGGCATCGTCCTGGGCTCTCTACTGGGCCTGGCCCTCCTGGCAGCACTTACAGTCCTGTGCGTCTGCCGCCTGCGTCGTTTCCGGGGTGAGCGAGGGGCCAAATGGAGCGGTCCCTAGATAAAACCCCATTGGAAGCCTGGCTGAACCAATCAACGTGGTTACAGGTCACATGTCCCAGCCTTTCTTCCTCCATATCAGCTAATCAGCTTAAAGGCTCCACCTCTCAGCCCGGCTTCCCTTGCCATTGGCTGAGTAGGCTGTGTTGGAACAGCCAGTCACGTTTCTGTTTCTTTTCTTCCTCTCTGCCAGGAGAGACTCCCATGAAAAAGAAGCATCCACCCACCTTTATCCCTGTGGCCCCCCCACCAGAGAAGAAGATGCAGAGTGTGGCTCCAGTGAAGACTGCACAGCCTCTGCCCCTCAAAGTCCCACTGGAGGACCCCAGCCCAACCCCAGCCCACCAAGTGAGTGTGGGTGGCCCAGTGACCTCCCGAGAGTATGGACTTTTTATGTTATTTAGTCAGGGAGATGAGATGGTTTGAGTTCTCTTCCTCCAGCTTTAGTTGTTGGTTTACAATCCTGGTGAAATTTTTTCCTTTTTAAAAAGTATATAAAAGTTGGATAGGGCTTCCCATCCAACATTTAGGTATTTTAAAAGATGGGTGACATTCTAGTTTTTCTCCCAAAGGGTAAGGTAGAACCTCCTTTATTTGTCTTTTTCATATAAATGGGGAAAACTTCCATTTTCTCTCCAAAGTGAGATAAAATTTCTTTTTCCTGGTAAGGGTGGGCTGTTGCATGTCTTATCTTTCACCAAGAGTGGGTGGACATTTTTTTTTTTATTCCTTGCAAATAGAGGAAACCCAACTATTTTCTGAATAATGAGAGCTAGTGCTGTAGAAATGGGTGAGTCATGTCCCATCCAGTGTAACCCCTGAGGTTGTCCCTCACCCCTCCTCTCTCTTCCAGGCCACCAACCCCAATCCAGTCATCTCTCCAGTTGGGGGCCCGAAGACTGTTCGGGCAGCCACACAGGTGTGACCAGGGCTAATGGCCTGTTCTGCACAGGACTTTTTGCACAGGACTTCTTGTTCTTACTCAGCATCAGGCAGGGCCTTCCTGTCCTACTGTGACTGAAGGTCAGACTCGGAAAGTGGGACTTTCTGTCTCCCTCTCTCACCTCTGGAGACTCTACCTGTATTTGTGCAACTAAGGAGGTGGGACTCATGGGCTGGAGGAGACTCCTGCTGATCTAACTGTGGTTTTCAGCCCTGGCTGGTGTGGTGCAGTGGATTGAGTGTCAGCCTGCAAATCAAAGGGTTGCCAGTTTGATTCCCAGTCAGGGCACATGCCTGGGTTGCAGGCCAGGTCCCCAGTAGGGGGCTCATGAGAGGCAACCACACTTTGATGTTTCTCTGCCTCTCTTTCTCCCTTCCTTTCCCTCTGTCTAAAAATAAAAAAGTAAAAATTTAGCAGTGTGGTTTGCAAACCACCAAGCAGGCAAGATGTGCAGACTGTGCAGCAAACAGGCAGGCTTGTTGGGCTGCCCCGAGTCGGGCCTGGGACCTGCCTCATTTCTGGTAAAGTCTTCCTATGTCCATTTTGCCTCCTCCAGGCCATACCCACCCAGTTCCCAGAGTCTTCATCTTCAAAACAGATCAGAGCACATGTCCCTCTTCTCTGAAACCCTTGTATGGCTGTCCATTGCCCTACAGATGTTGTCCAAATGCCTCATCGTGACCTTCACAGCCTTGTGGGTTGGCCTCCATTGACCTCTCTGACCTCCCCTTCCAGGGCTTGTCCCCACCACTCCAGGAGCACAGGCTTTCCTGCTGCCACTTTATTTTGCCTTCAGGTCTTTGCCCCTAGAGTTTGCTCTGTTTGGAGCACGGCTGTCTCCTGTGTTGTTCACTTCTCAAGTGGAAAGGTGACCATTACCATCTTAGATGATGCTTCTTCAGCCCTGGCTGGTGTAGCTCAGTGGACTGAGCACTGGCCTGCAAGCAGGAAGGTCACTGGTTTGATTCCCCGTCAGGGCACATGCCTGGGTTGCGGGCCAGGTCCCCGGTTCGGGGTGTGGGCATGCAAGAGGCAGCTAGTCAATGATATTTCTCTCACATATCAATGTTTCTCTTCCTCCCTTCTCCTCTCTCTAAAAATAAATAAATAAAAAGAAGATGCTTCTTCAACCCCTGCCTTAGTCATGGGTTAGGTCCTAGAGACCCTAAACCTTCTGCTTCCCTTCCATAAATACATAGTTACTTGTTTAGCTGCTGACTTCCTCTCTAAACTCAGAGCTTCTTGACAGCAGAGACCATGTCATTATCCCCAGAACTTAAGGCAGGGCTTAGCACACAGCAGGAAATTAATAAATATAGGTTAATCGATCAAGTGTTTTGGTGCCAGTGAAGGCCTGGTTTTGCCCCTGCTCTCCACAGAATGATGTTTTTTTTTTTCCAGCAGGGGTTCTCATGGGAAATTTAGGGGCTGCATCGTGAAGATTTGTTAATTGGCCTCAAATTAACAAAATAAATAGTGGAAAGAAACACAGAGGCGGGTGGTTTCAGGCTGATGCAGCAACTTAGTGACCTCAATGATCTGTACTTATTGCATCCTTCTGCTCTGCCATCCTCAGTGGGTTGGCATGTTGTCTCATGTAGCAAGATGGCTGCTGCGGCTCCAGACATCACATCTTCACACAACTGTATCTGAAGACGAAATGAAGAGAACAGGGTTCTCTTCTCACACATCTTGTCTTGCACAACCTCATGAGTGGAGAAAAAACTTTTCTGGAAGTCTACCAGAAAATTTCCCTGGTCTCATTGACCCCAAACTGGCTATATCACTTGCTGCAAGGGAGCCTGGGAAACCGAACATCTCAGGCCATATCATGGGAGGTGGCTCTGACAGCAAAGAAAGAGGAAACAAATAACTAAAGCAAAGGCAACCAACATCTGTCTCAGGGAAGGAAAGAATGTGTGGTATTCTGGTTAAAGATTGGGATGCAATAGGCTTTTGGGAAACAGAGCTCTTGGATCATTTTGATGAGTTAGGGGCCAGGAGTCCTGGTTATTGAACCCTCTATATCTCTTTTCTATCAGTTAGTGTTTTCATTTCCTTTTGAAATGAAAACTAGAGACATAAAACATAACACAATTTGGCTTAAACATCAGGGGACTTCGCTTGTGTAAGTGGAGGTGGGCATCAGGTAAGTTTTGATCCAGTAGCTCAAATGATGTCATCATGGGTTGTTTCTCTAGACCTTCCACTCTGCATTCCATAGTGTTTTCATCATTCTCAGGCTCCACATTCTGTCTTCCCCACCATTGCTATCCCCACAGACTAAAGAGGTCTCCACATGATGGGGAAAAGCAGCCACACAGGTCTAGACCTCGCTTCACTGAGTCACATTATCCAGTGGAAGACCACTTCTTCTTGTGCATCCATACTGCCCTGGCATTCACTCTTATTAGTTCTGAACCAGTCAGTGGGAAATGGTGTACGTCCAGTGGTTTGAACCAATTAGGGGCCACCTCTGTACCAGATAAATTCCAGGTCTACCAAAGAGAAAGGAGGCAGTGGGAATGATCCTGGGGAGGCCCCACCAATAACCATAACCCTTTCCCTCTGTGCACTCAAATCTTTAATGACATTGGCATCTGCAGGCGGAGACTTTGGAAAAAGGCGTTTATTGGTGTGGTGGTCTCAACACTCCCCATGAATTGGAACACACGGCCCCCAGGGTCTCCCAACCCCCTCCCTTGTCTCCCTCCCCCTCCCCTCCCCATCCCCTAGGACCCTGGGAATGGAAGACAATGTAGGATGGGGCCCACGCCCCTGTCTGAGGTACAGTCACTGCCCCTTGCCCTTGCTCTGCCCTCTGCCCCCTACAAGCACTGGGTGGTGTGGTTTGGGGTGCGTGATGTTAGAGGGTCTCCTGGGAGTTGGAGCTGGTGACTTGGCATCTTGGTCTGGGCTCGGGATGTTTGTGTGAGGCCCCTCCCCCCCACTTTGTGTGATGTGGTGTGCCAGGGTGGGGTATTCCTACAATCAGAGAGGCTACAACCTCTCAGCACCCCGTCCTGACAACAGTTGCCCACCCTTTGGGGGAATGACAGCCGGTCAGCTGGAGCCAGGGGGCTATTGCTGGTCAGTCGCTGGTGTGTGTGTGTGTGTGTGTGTGTGTGTGTGTGTGTGTGTGTGTGTGTGAGGGCGGTCAGGTCAGCCTTTGGGAGGTACAGTTGGTGGAGAGGCCAGGGAGTAGTAGACCAGCAAACCCACAGGCATGGGCCGGCTGCAGGGACGCTGAGGGCAGCTGGTTGGCGCTGCAGGTGGCCAAAGGGAGTGTGGGGCTTGGGTAGGGCAAAGCACTGAGACAGACAGGTGACCGTAGACACCAGCCTGACAGTTGGATGGAAGCACCGATTGGCCCAGGAGGGGGCCAGAAAGTCCAGGGGAGGGGAGTGGAGGGGACAGGAAAAGTGGGAGGGTCTCAGGCTGCTGAGCCAGTGATGGGGCCTCTGGCTACAGACAGGCAGTTGGTGGTTGACAGCAGGGAGACTCAGAGCCCAGGTGGTGACCTCCCACCGACTCACAAAGGCGGAGTGACAGCTTGACAGGTGAGTGCAACACCCCTCCCCACTCCCAACCTGCCCAGGAAACACCTTTTCAGCAGGGAGGGCCGGGGGCAGTGTGCTGCGTGCATATATCGGGAAAGTAGGGGCCTGGGAAAACCTCCCCTCATAATTTCTACCACAAAGTCCCCATACCTACCTCCAGCCCTAGGAGAGAGGCAGCAGGGTTGGGGCAGTGGATGTGGGAGTTTCGGGGAGGGAAGATCTCGAGCCCTCTTCCCTGCCCACTCACTCCCCCCCGGACACACATACACACACATGCAGGCTCACACGCACATACACCCACTACACACATGCGATCCAGTTGACAGCCTGAGCTAAGAGAGGGGTGCGGGTGGCGGGGGTGGGTCACAATCGGAGACGTGAACAGTGGCGAGAATGGCTGTAGAAAGATGCATAATTTTGCGTTATCCCTCACAGTGATGGGTTCTCTAAAGATCTTTCTTCCTCCTCTTCCTCTTCCTCGGTGGCCGAGAGCTCTTCCGCCCCTTGGAGACCCATGCCGATTGCTCCCCCCTTTTCTCTTGCTCTCGGACTCAGGCCCCCCAAGGGGGAGGTGAGCTGCACTGGGTTCTTCCTACATCCTCCACAACAGCCAGCCCAGGGCAGAGAGGAGGGTCAGGGGCCCTGGGGGCCTCGGGGCTGAGTTCTCCAGGGATCCCGGGCCTGGAGAAAGAGAGAGGGTCACAGGTTGAGGCCTGGGAGGAGGAGACCTCTGTGTGTCTCTCCCAGGTGCCTGTGTCTGCACTAGTCCCTGAGGGTCTCATATGGGGCTACTTTTTCAAGGGCTGTTCTGAGCCTTTCCCTCTGTGTGTCTGCTCTTTTGGTTTTTGGGTCTCAGCATTTTGTGAAGCGTTTGACTCTCTCTCTCTTATTTCCTTGTTTTTCTCAGATCTCCGCTGCTTTTTCATCAGCCTGGGGCTCTCGTTGTCTTTCTGTCTTACAGTTTCCTTCCATCCAGCACTGCCACTAAGCATCTTCCAGTCAGCACGTCCAAAACTGTTTTCTTGACCTTTGTCTCCCAGACTGGCTACTGCCCTGCCCCACCTCCACTATTTCTCAATTTCAGTACTTCAATGCCACATCCTCACCCACCCAGCTCCTCCAGCCAACTTTGGAATCACCTGGGCTACGCTTCCCTCTTCCCTCCACCTCCAAAACATCTCCCTGGTAGACACTTTGTGCTGCTCCCATCCCACTGCCCCAAGCCTCCTCTCTGGTCTTCTTGCTTCCATTTTGCCACTCCCACCCCCAGCTCTTCCCTCAAATAGTAGAGAGATTCTTTTGAGAAGCATCAACCATATGTCACACCTTCACTTAATAGCCTCCAGGGGCCTCGCCCTGCAGTAGAATAAAATCCAAAATCTTTATCATAGCCCAGGAAACTCTGCTTCTCCCTTCATCTACAGCCTCAGGTCCCGTGGTCACTCTGCTCAGGTCATGTGGGCCTCTGGTCAAGCCTTTGCATTCTCTGTTCCCTCTGCCTGCAGAGCTCTTCCTGCAAATATGGTCAGGGCTGGCTGCTTCTTGCCACTCTGCTCTCAGTTCAAATGGTACCGCCCCCCTCCCCCCCAGGAAGCTTTCTCTGATGAGCTTATCTATCCCCAATCCAATTATTTTTTTTTTGCTTACTTATGCGTATATGTGTTTGCTTTTCATTTTATTTATATGTCTACTTGTTTATTGCTTTTCTGCTAATACTAGACTGTAAGTTCTGCGAGCCCCTAGACTTGTCTCTCGCACACTGCTGCGTCCCCAGCGCCCAGCCCTTAGTGGGCACTCAGTGACTCGATACCCATCGAAAGGGTCAGTTTTTTGTCCAGTCTTGTTTGAGTCCCAGCGTCCTCACTCTCCTAAGTTCTGCATGAATCTGGGGGCGGTCCCAGCGTCTCCACTCACCAGGCCCCGCCCACTCTCATCACTCCGCCCAGGCCCCGCCCCTCCCGCCGACCGGCGCTCGGACGCACGCAGGAGCCGCATGGAGGCGCTGGACGCTCCGAGCCGGTTGGCGGCGCGACACGTGTAGTTGCCGTAATGCCGGGCGCTCACGTTGGCAAAAAGTAGCATCGAGCGGGTGCGCTCCGTCTGCACCTTCAGGCCCTCGGCCGTGCCGCTGCTCAGCCTGCCGGGGATCCGGGTCAGGGACCGGGCCGTGACCCCTCCGGGTGCCAAGCCCTGGCCATCGACTCGCGGGCTCCCCAATTCCTCGGAGACCACCCCTCCCAATACACCCCCTCCCCCCCAGCTTCGGAGTCTAGCTCCCCACGGATCTTGGGCCACCCCCAATGACACCCCTCTCCAGGCACCCCTGCCCCTCAGGGACACTGGTTCTCTAGGGTGTGTCCCCAGTCTCTAGGGCCTCCCAGACCCTGCTGGACCCCAATGGCCTCCTAAAGTTTCCCCGCCAGATGCTCAGCATCGACCCCTGACCTTCTCTCTGAACAGCCCAAGGAGATCGAGCTCCATATTCATCATGGTGGGGCTCAAGCTTCCAGTAAGTCCCCACAATCTCGCTCTGGGGCCCCCACGGACCCCATCACCTAAAAGCTGGCCCCCCACACCCACACCCCACCCCATTCTCGGGACCTAGGACTGCTCCACCTTCCGCGTGCGCACCCCTCCCCCACCCTCCCCCAGCCCGCCGGTGCTGTCCTCACAGTCTGTCATCCTTGTACCACTGGAAGTCCGCTGGGGGCACCGCCATGGCTTCGCAGCGCAGGAGGGCGGCCCGGCCCAGAGCCGTGCGGGCGCTGGTCACGTCCGTGATGGTCGGCGGATCTGGTGACAGCCAGAGTCAGCGAATTCTCCCAGCCAGGTAGGCCTAAGGGGTCCTGCCCCCAGCCCCGTCCTCCCTCCTTCCCAGGAGTCCAGGCCCCCCGCCCTGTCCTCCTGCACACCCTTTTTGCCCAAGGACCCAGGGCCTGCCCCCCTCCCTGTTCGTGCCCGCTGCCAGGGGGCTCACAGTTGACTGTGACCAGTACGCGGCGGCTGTCCGGTGCTGAGTTGACCCCGTTGTGAGTCACGCATTCATATTCTCCAGCCTGGCCCCGCTGGATGTCGGAAATCTCCAGGATCTCGCCCTCCGAGGTGAAGCCGTCTGTGGAGGTTTGGAAGGGGAGGGGGCGGGGCCAGACACAAACACTTAACACGGGACAACACGGGCACAACACGGACACACATCAGCGGGGCGGGCACCGCAGAGCCTGGAGTGCCCGGGGCGGGGCGGGGCGGTAGATAGGAAGGGCTTTGGGGGAAGGGGGCTAGAATCTCCTGCTCGGGTTGGGGCAGGGAGTGAGGATCTGGGCTAAGTAACTAGAACCCAGTGGGGAGGGTAACTAGAATTTGGGGGTACAAGGGGGTCAAGGGATCTGGGAGTCCATGACTTAGATCATGGGGCTCAGAGGACCCCATGGGGAGAACCCCTTGATCTTGGGGCTCAGAAAGATCCAGGAAATACAAACCCAAGGGGGGAAGGCCCTGAGTTCTGGGATCTAGCTCTTGTGGTTCAGAGAATCTGGGTCTAGTGATTGGGATCGATATCTGGATAGGTAGGGTTTATGACAGATTTGGGCTCAGAAGACCCTTTGGGACTTAGGGCATCTGGGAAGCCAGGGTCTCAGACCAAGATCGTGGGGTTCAGATGACCCAGTGGGGGAAGATCAGGGATCTGAGACCTCGTGATTGGGGCCTGGAGTCTTGGGAATTCAGTGATTGGCACCACTGGCCTCCGAAGACGCAGTGAATGAGGATCTAGGGATCTGGGAAGTTATGGTGAAGATCCAGGTAAAGGGACGTGGAAGGTATCGAGATCTAGGAAGCCACATTTGGGCCCCTTTGCACTATGTTTGGGGGTAGCCCAGAGCAGTGGTTCTCCGCTGGACCGCCTGAATCACCTAAGGGCTTGCTGAAACGTGGTGATGGCGGTGGTGTGGGGAGGGTGATTTCTAGTCATCCAGTCTGGGGCGGGGGGCGGGCCCAGGAATGTGATGTCTGGCAAGTTCCCAGGGGACACTCGTGCTGCTGTTTTGCAGACTGCACTTTTGAGAACTGCTGGGCTGGAGCCTACAGCAGAGATGTAAGCGATGTGACCAGGAGGCGGGAATGTGGGTGGGGCCCGTGGCTGTAACCTGGCTCTGGCCTGATCTGAGTCCAGGAGAATCCTGTGGCTGATAGGGAAGACACTGGATATTGGGGGCAGGGACAGGGGGTGGGGGGGGGGCAGGGCTGGGTGTTAATGGGTGATCTGGAGGAAGTGGTCCAGGCCTGGAATACCAAGTGGTGATGGCAGTCGGCCAGGGCAATAATGGGATTGGGGTGGGAGGGGGAAATCGAGCTATTACTGGGGTGGGGGATCAGGAACAGGGAAGGGGAGCTCTGGGAATCTAGCTAGAAATATGGGGAAACGAGGGGCCCACATTGTGGAGCAGAAGAAGGGGCTTGGGCCAGAGGTGAGGTTCTCACCTCGCAGCTGCCTCCAGGTGACCGTGGGCTCTGGCCGCCCCACAGCCAGGCAAAGCAGGTTCACGTTGCCCCCCTCATTCACTGTCACAGGCGAGGAGATGTTCACGATGCGGGCAGGGACTGTGGGGGAGGGGAGAGAGGTCAGAGAGAGGCTGGATATGGGCTCCCAGGACCCAGGGTCCAGGCCCCCAGCCCCTCCTCCCTCAGACCCAGGGGTCCAGGCCCCCAGCCCCTCCTCCCCCAGACCCAGGATTTCAGGCCTCCCAGCCCCTCCTCCCTTGGACCCGGGTGTCCAGTTGACATTCCCTGTCTTTCTGTAAGTTTTCTCTGTGTTTCTCCCTTGCCTCTGGGTCTGACTTCTTGTCTAACTTCGGTCTTCCTCACTCTTTCTCAGTCTCTCTCTCTCTGCCTTCATCCTAACTTGGCTTTTCTATCTTCTGTTCTGAATTTCTCTCTCCCCATCTCTATTTTTATTTATTTGCCATTGTTATTTCAACATTAACTTGTTGAACAAGGACGCACATGGTGCTTGCTGTGCGACAAACCCTGTTCTCGGTGTTGTACAAAAATTAACTAATTAAACCCCGACTGCCACCCTCTGGGGTCGATGTGGCTGTGTCCTCCATTCTAACACACATGGGTGTTTTTTTACCCCATGTGATCACGCCTCTGATCTGGCTGCCAGAGTCTGACTGGCAGCTTCTTTTTCTTTTCCAGCAGAGCATACAATAGAGGGGTCCCTCCCGATGGAGGATGTCTTAGATCTGATGCATGTGAGGAGTCTGAGCCCGCCTCCCCTGCTCAGGGCTCCTCAGCAGGTGGTGGTGCCGAGGTGGGAACCCAGGCAGTCGGGCTTATCCTGGCCCCGCTGGGCTATCCCTGTGTCTATGTTCCCATCTCTCCAAGTGCTCCTTCCCTCCCTCCAGCACATTTCTGATGCCATGGGAGGCAGCCCCATCCCCCTCTCTTCCTCCAGTCCCGTGGTGGATCTCTCCAGCCTCCTCTCTCCCGACAGGAATTCTGATGCATCCTGCTGTGTGGGACTTGCCTCTGCACACCTGACTCATTTTTTCCCTGGGCCCCTGCACATGCTGTTCCTTCTCTGGTATCAGCTCTGCACCTGGCTGAAGGTCTCAGCTTAGACATTGTGTCTGGGAAGCCGCCTCTCCTTGGAAAGTCACCTCCAAAGGAGTAGGGACAGCTTGATCAGCTTCTTCTCTATCCCCAGTGCCTGGAGCAATGCCGGCACATAGTAGGTGCTCAATAAATGGGGCTGAGCCAAGGAATGTGGTCTTCCTGTGAGCACACCTTCCCCTTACTCCATAGCTCTCCTGTCTTTGAAGCGATGACGCTGAAGAATCACTGCCTGTGTGACTGTCCCTTCCTTTTCTTAGCTGAAATCAGCAAGGGCAGGGCAGTGCCTGCTTTCCACGAGGGTGTACCTGGGGACTGTGCCCCTGCCCCCATACCCTCCCTCGCCACCTCTGCCCCCATCCCTGCCCCTCTGGCCTCAGGCTCACCGTGCACGATGAGGTAGACCTGAGTGGTGTACGGCTGGTGCGGGGTCTGGAAGGAGCAGGTGTACAGGCCCTCATCGCCCAGCCCCACCTGGGTGATGAGGATGGAGAACTCCTCGGGCGTGTTGATGAGCAGCCGCACCCGCGGGTCGCTGGTCCAGCGGTCATTGCCCGCGTACAGGATGTTGGAGCGGTTCAGCCAGGCCACACGGGTCACGTGCTCGTCGATGAAGCAGCTGCAGGGAGGACGAGGGGAGGAGGGCTCTTCCTTCTCTCCTTCACCCCAGCCTGGCCCTCCAGGCTCTCCCATCGCAGGGGCTTAGGGAAGCAGGGGTGGGCTACTACATCTCCAGGTCCCATTGCAGCCCTAAGAGGTGACTGTGCCCACTTTACAGGTGGGTAAACTGAGCCCCAGAGAGGACAAGTTGTGAGCTCAAGTGCACACAGCATGGTAGCTGATGTTTGTGGAGTGACTGCTGTGTGCCACGGGTCTGAAAAGAGGAAGACTGCCACTCTAGGATAGAGGGGCAGAGACGCATAAAGACGAGGGACACAGACCCAGAGAGAGGGAGACAGGGACCCAGAGAGAGGGGGACAGGGACCCAAAGAGAGGGGGGACAGGGACCCAGAGTGGGCAGAGGCAGAGGTCTGGGGAAATGGGAACCCTGGCTCGCATTCACAAGCAGCTACAGTGTGCGGTGCTCTCAGCTTGGGGTGCGCGTACAGACCCTTGAATCCCCACTACCACCAACACAGTGGCTACTGATCCTTCGCCCGTTTGACAAACAGGGACTCTGAGGCCCAGAGTCCGTGCCCCTGGTGGCCTCTCCTGACAGGGAGGTGCTGGGCTGTGCCCTGGGCCAGGGTTGTTTTCCCTAGGGGGGGTGAGGGGGCAGGACTGCAGTCTCCAGGAGATCTTCCGAGTCACCCTACCTGAGGGTGGCATTGTCGCCTTCGCACACCGTGTAGTTGTCGGCGGGGGAGCTGAACTCCAGGCTCTGGGATAGCAGCCCTGCAGATGGGACGGCTGGCTCAGCACGTTCCTCGGTGTTTCCAGAAACACACGTGGCAGACACACTCAGAGAAGACACACACAACACGTACGTGTCCTCTCACAAGACCGCAATGACTCGGACAGACTGGGAAACACACACACACCTCCAGAGACTCTGAGCTCACACCCCAACCACAGCACACAGACACACATGCATGAAGATATGCACAAACACACATGTCCGCACACATATTCACAGGCACTGTGTACAGACACACACCGATGTGTCCATACATGTATGCACACACGTGCACAGGCACAGTGAAGACATGCACAGATTCAAGCATGCATAGATATATGTACATAGGAGCACACATGCAACATGCATACATGGATGCACACATACACAGATGGGGATGGCACACACATTCAGACACAAGCACACAGATACACATGCACACAAAGAAACATGTACGTGTGTAGCTAACATACAGGCACACACATGTTCACACACTAATTCAGGAATACATGGAAAGACACGCACACAGAGCTGGCTGTATGCACTCAACACCCATGCATATGCACACAGACACACAGATGCAAGCGTGTACCACACACTTGTGTACGTACACGCACCACCAGGCACACATCTACCACAAACACACCCTTAGGTACAGTGCACAGCCACACGCAGACCCTGGCAGACACATGTGTCCACGCAGACGCACCCGTGGGCCCATGCTCACCCGGGCACGCTCTCGCGGGCACAGGCCCACGCCTGCCCGCGCACTCCAGCGCAGCTCCAAGGCCCCATTGCCCGGCAGGGCCCCCACCCCCACCCATTCATCTCTCCATGGACTGTGGCCAGCGGGCTGGACAGGAGCCAGGGAGTGGGGGCTGAGCAAGTCGAGGCGGCCGGATGGAGATGCACCAGGCTGGAGAGAGGAGGAGGCCGGATGACCTTGGACGCCTAGGGAGGGAGGGCCCTGCCCTGCCCTGGTTGAGGAGCTAATTAATCTGATGAATTAATTGCCCGTGCTGCCCCAATGACTCCCGAGGGCCCTCTCCATCAGCAGCCCCTCAGGACTGGCCTGGGGCAGAGCCAGTGCAGTGGGCAGCCCCTCACCCTGGCCTCACCAGGTCACTTCTGGATGCAGGGGCGGGGGCTGGCCCTCCCCAGCTGTGCAGGGTGGACAGGGCCACTCACAGCCCTGGTAACAGCAGGGGACAGCCAGGAGATGGACACACACAGACAGCACCAGGGTCCAGAAAGGACGCACAGAGCCAGTGCCAGGCCAGGAACCAGTCCCACACTTAGTCACACACATGGCGACAGGCCCTGCTCAGAGAGACAGGCCCCCACACACCTGCCCAGCAGAAGGTCACTTAAAAAAGACAAGTCTCTTTGAGGAGCACTGCTGTTGTCACGGTCAGGCAGAGGGGACGGCCCCAGGCCAAGCAGCGTCACACACTGAGTCACCCCACCACGCACAGTACAACAGAGTCACACTGACACCAACAGCCTCCTACACACAGGTGCGAAGTCTGCACACAGTCACAGCCCTATGCAGAGGGCTGTCCTCTCACACACCCACACCCCTCCCTGACTCTGGGATTTCCTGTGTGCAGCTACAGCCTGTGCAATGACACAGCGACACCGTCACAGCCTCTGACATACAAAGGGGCTGCTGTGAGCCAAGAAACGGGCTCACAGTCGACGCTGTCACCTACAATCAGATCACACACAGGTGCCCCACAGCAGCTGTCACACGGATCCCGGGCCAGGGCTTCTCCACCTGGGCGCCCCTGGCATGTGGGGCTGGAGCATTCTTCGCGGGGGGCTGTTCTGTGCGGTGCAGGATGTGCGGCAGCGCCCCTGGTCTTGGACCCTCCAGATGCCAGCAGCTCCTCCCACCGCACCAGGGTGACAACCGGAAATGCCTCCAGTCATTGCTAAACGCCTCTTCGGGGGCCAAACAACCCCCTCCCACCCATGACAGCTTCTGCCTCGGCTGAAAGGAGAGGGACCCCGCCTGGGGTGAGGAGGGAGCTGTCCGAGGTGCTGGACAAGCATCAAGGGATCCAGCGCTGCTCCTCGGCTCAGCCCTGCCTCCAGCCAGGAGCCACCGTGGGAGCTGGGCCCACAAACCAGGACGGTGGGGTGAGGAGTGGGCCCCACACCTGCATCCAAGGCCCTAACCAAACGTCCCAGCAGGCAGAAATACAGAGAAACCCCTTGCCAGAGGGGTCTTTCCAACACCCAGAACTGCCCGGCCCCTCCTGTCTTCCTGCTGCTTCCAGGACAGAGTCCCAGCCAGCCCCTCCACCTGGTGTCTGGGGCTCTGGCATCTCTCCCGCCTCATCTCCCTGGGCGCATGTGGGGCCCAGCGCTGCCCATCCCTCTGTCTCATAGTTTCCCGTCAAGCGCTTCTTCTTTAGGATCCTCGTATAGTGGGGCCTCTCTTGGGAGAGGGGGTGTCTGTAAGTCCAGGGCACCTTAGATCAGGGTCACCTGCCTCCCAAACCTGCTCCTCCAAGGCAGGACCATTTCTGCATTCCCAGCATGCCCAGCTCCAGGCCTGGCTGAGGGCATTCCCAAATTTCTTGAGGGCAGAGTCTGGGTCTGACTCAGGTCTGCATCCCCAGCATCTTCCAGCCTAGGGTTTGGCTCTGGAAGGCCTTGGGAAATATTTGTTGAATGAGTGAATATAAATGGATGCCTTTCACATGCTTCTCCAGCCTTTGAACTCCTACTCATTCTTCAAGACCCAACCTCAAATGCCCCCTCCTCCAGGAGGACCTCCCTGACTGTTCGAGAGTGGAAAGTTCCACTCTCTCTAATGGGTACACGTTGACTCAGCTGTGACAGTGTCCCCACCTGCCCCAGAATTCCCCAAGGGTCTGAATCTTGGCTGTGTTCCCAGGTGATGGGATTCACTCAGAGCAGGGAAGTGTTCACAGAGAGAATAGATGGTGTCAACAGACTGGATGAGAAAGCCCTGCAGAGCCTGAGCTGGGAAATGAAATGTCTGCCCCATCGTTTCCTGGCTGGGTGACTCCCCTGCCCCTGCACAATCCGGATCTCAGCTCCCCGATGTGTCAAAGAGAGAAAAATAAGAATTCTTCCCTCTGAGGGTTTTTGTGGGGGATTCCAAGGGAACATGCTAGCAAAATGGTTAGCTCAGTGCTTAGCATGCAGAAAGGGCCCGATAAATGCTAGCTGTTCAAAATAGCACCTTCTTTTTTAGGAAGTATCCATTGCTATCCCTGGTTCGAGGTCAGCCTCCCCAGGGGTGAGGGCGGGGCTCGAGAAGGGCAGGGCACGTCTGGGTCATAAGCTGCTCTGTGCCCCGCACCCACCCGAGTTGGCGATCCTTCAGATGCCCCGTCAGCGTCTGCTCTGACGCCAGCATAAGCAGGCGCCTAAAGGAATGGACTGGGTGGGGAGCTGGGCTGCCCAGGTTCAAATCTCCGCTCTGCTTCTGTGTGGCACAGACTTATTTCACCTCCTTGAGACTCAGTTTTCCCACCTCTAAACAGGAATGATCATCATGCCTCCTTCCTCAGGTTCCAGGAGGAGGATAAAAAGAGGTCATTCAAGTAATGGTTCACTATAGGGCCTCCCAGTAAGTGCCTGCCCACAGCCTCATGGTGGGGTAATTATGGGGCAGGTGCCAGCCTGTCCAGGGTCAGTGGTGACTGGACCCCATGGGTCCCTGCCAGTCCAAACTAGCAGCCCTCACGCCTGTCGGATAAATCAAGGGATGTGGGTTGCAGAGGGGTGAGGTCCCCTCTCTTGAAAGGGAGGTGGATTTCCAACAAGTTGGGTGACCTTGAGAGGGAGGTAGGAATCTCCCTGCACCCCTGGAAGGAACTTAGGCAAAATTGGGACCCTCCAATGGGGGGAATGCTTGGGTTCCACCATCCTGAAACCCACAGATGGGGACCCCAAGGCCCAGGAGGGTGTGTAAGCGGCAGAAGCGTGGCTGGCCTGAGGGGGTGAGGAGACCCCTTGGGAGGGGAGGAGCAGTGAGTGAGGCGGGGCCTGGCCTGGTTGCCACGGGGGAGCCCCTGACCCCTCTTTCTGGAAATTACTGACTTTGGAAGTCCAGGGGTCTTTGTATCACTGATGCCCAGAATCTGAACCACCTGTGCCAAGAGCCCTGGAAATTTCCGCTGGTTCCTACCACAGGGCCTTTGCCTCTGCTATTCCCTCAGGTTCTTTTGAAGGCTGACCTCTCCACGTCTTTCCATCTGAACTGCAAGTGCTCTGCTGCTCAGAGACGGCTCCCTCGACCACCTGAGCCCACACAGCCACCTTGTCCCTAATTTTCTTCCCGTTACCCATCAATCTCTGAAATTACCTATTTACTTGCTGGCTTGTTTTTAGATTTTGTTTCAGTTTTTTGCATGCTCCCGGCCCCATCCTACTGGGATCTAAGCTCCGTGAGGGGGGTGACGTCATCTGGCTGTGCTGTGCAGACCCACGGTGCCCGGAATAGACACTGCTCAGTATGTGCAAAGGGAACGGATGAGCCGAGACCACAGTCCAGACAAGACGGATGGACCCTGGTTCCAATGCCTGGGTCCACCCTGTCCTCTCTGTCCAACAAGGTCACACCACCAGCCAGTGTACTCAGGAACTGTCCCATAGGGGAAAAAAATACAAAAACAAAGATAGAACAGTGTCTGTGGATGCCAGAGAGGTAGGGAAAAAATGCCAATTGCAGAGAAATGGATTTATTTTGTTTCTATCTTGGGAGAAGCATCAACGCACAGACCAACCCCTTCGCGCTGTGGCACTCTGGGCCCCCACTTTATCCAAGCGAGAGAGGCTGCACAAGGAGGGCAGGGTGGGGAGGGGGCCGGGCCCGCTGTGCTGTACAGGATTGGTAACTTTCAGGGATTCCTCCCACAATTTGGAGAGCAGAGGAGAGGAGAAGATGCAATTTCGTGTATCTCCTCTCATCAGCTTTTTCTCAGGGAGCCCCCGCTGTCAGCAGGGAGGTGCACAGCTGCAACTGACTGCCTTTCTACCTTCTGCTTCTGTCCGGGCTCACCAGACGCCTCTCCCCAGCTGCAATGCTCAGAAGGGGGGAGCCGAGGCCCAGAGGTGGGGAGGCACTCAGCCTAGGTCATGGGCCAACCTTCCCGGCTCCACTAAGCTCCCAGCCCAGGATGTCTGGCGTCCTGAAAAGTGGAAAGTGGGAAGTTATCTTGGGCGTCAAGGGAGAGAGAGTGTAGGGGGAGGTGAAGGGAGAAGGCTAGGGACAAGGAAAGGAAGGAGAAAAATGAGAGGTGTCGGTGAATTCCCGCAAGTGAATGAGGACCAGGGCTGGCGGGAGAGAGCCAGGAAGGGACAGAGAGAGACGCACGTGGTGTGACAACGGGAAGCTCTCCAGAGGCAGGGAGGGACAGATGTGGAACTGCGCTGAGACCAGCAGGGGCGGAGATACAGAGACCCTGAGACAGACACAGGGAATGTCACCCAGAGCCGGGGAGCCTCTGGAAGTGGCGGAGACGCCTAGAGAGACGTTAGGGACAAGTGACAGAGAGACACAGGCAGGTAGTCAGAAAGTCAGACGGGGAAGGAGAGCTCAGGCCGTGCGCACGGGAAGGGACCGACGCCGCCGGGGACCCGCAGTGGGGTGACCGCCGGCGGCTGCAGGTGCGCTCCTGTTTGGACTCAGCGTCGGTGTTTATGAGGCTGTGCCCGACCCGGTGTGTGGGTGTGTGTGGGCGGGAGGCGGAGCACACCCGCTGCCTCACTGACTGCGGGGGAGTGGGGGGGGGGAGGCTCCAGCTTGTCCCCGACTGTGTGTCCCTGACTCCGTGACCCTGTTTGAAGGCAGGGCCTGGGGGAATCCTCCAGAAGCACTGAATTAACACTGTTCCTGGTCTCCTGCGTCCTCGCTTGCCTCTCCCCTCCGGAGGGGGGGGCATCTCCTGGACCCTCGGTGCTGCAGCAGCCCCCGCTGGGAAAACACAAGGTCCAGCTACCCATCCTCAATCCAGAGATTGCCCGGTGCACCCCCTGAGCCTCCCGCTTTCCATGCTCCCCTCCCTGCTCCGCAGACCGCCCCGCAGCCCCTCCCCCACTGGGAGGCTGTTCACCCTTTGACCCTGTGTTAGCCCTTTCCTTCGTCTCAGCCCCAGGGAACCCAGGCATTCAGCCAGAGCTCCCCACATCTGACTCCCCAGCTCAGCACCCCAACTTTCCGGATCCCCATTCCCCCACAAAACTGCAACTCCCCAAATACCGACACTTTGTCCCAACCTGTGTGACCCAGCGGGGGAATTTCAGCCTCTTCCTGGCTGAGAGACCAGGCCCCCCGCCCGCTTCTTTTCCTGGCCCTGGGACTGAGGTCTCTGGACACCCCTGCCCCCTCCCCATACTGATCCGGGGAAGACGCCATCCCCCCCGCTTTTGCCCACACAAACACCCGCCCCCGCCCTCAGGCCAGGACCCCCTCAGGGACCCCCTCCACGCAGAGAGACGACCCCCTCAGGGGCACCCCCCAACCCCTACACCCCAGCTCAGCTCAGAGACCCTGCCCGGGGACCCTTCCTTCAGCGTCGGGTCCCCCTCCCTGGTCCGGAGCCGCACACTCCCGCCCCCAGGCCGGGGCAGGGCGTCCGCGACCCTCTCCCTGGCTGACCGGGAGGAGCAGACCTCCGCCTCCAGGCCCAGGCTCGGGCCCGGGGCGCGGACCAGCCCCGGGGCACGCTCCCTCTCGTCCGAGGACCCCGTGCCCGGCCCGGGATGCAGCCCCCGCCCCCGGGCCCAGACCTCGCGTCCGGGGCCTCCCCTTCTCCGTCCGCGGATGCAGCCCCCCTCCCGCCCCCTGTCCCCGCCAGGGACCCCGGCGTCCCGGCCGAGCCCCCGCCCCCGGCGCTGCGGTACCTCGGCTGATGACGGCCAGGCCGGCCAGGGCGGCGGCGGCGAGGAGCCGGAGCCGAGCCCCGGGCGCAGGGGGGGGCATCGCGGCGGCGGCGGCGGCGCGGAGGGGGAGGGGGAAGGGGGGGCCGTCCCGGGGCGCGCAGGTCCTGGGGGGAGAGGGGGAGGGGGAGGGGGACCCCGCCAGCGGCTGCACCGGCCCGGGGGGGCGGCGGGGGCGGGGGGAAGGGGCTGGGGGGGCGCGACGAGGCGGCCGGAGCTGCTGCAGACCCAGGGAGGGGGGCGGCGCTGACGGGCAGGAAGACCGGCCAATCAGGGCAGGCGGGGGGCTGGGGAGGCGGGGCCGAGGGGGGTTGCTTGTGGGAGGGAGAGGCCTTTGTTGCTGCGGCCCGGCCCTACCCCCGCCCGCCCCCGGCGTCCTGGGTCCGCCCCCCTCGGTCCTGCAACCCCGGGCCGGGGACACTTCTCCTGAAGCCCACCTCCCTCCTGCTTCAGTCCCAATGTCGTCCTCCCACGGACTCAGGGGTCCAGGCCCCGGTCCCCACTCCCTCGGACCCCGGGGTGCAGGTCCCCGTTCCTCCCCCCTCGGACCAAGGGGTCCAGGCCCCCAGTGCCTCCCGCTCCGACCCAGGGCTCCAGGCCCTCCCCCCCGCCCCCCCGCCCTGGCCTCCTTTTCCTGTGGGTCGTAGTTCAGCTTATCTATACTTCCATGGATAACACTGACTCCAGGGATGAAATTTTCTTCTTCCTGCCATCCCAACCCGCAGCCCCAGGATGACAAGGGAATGGGGAGGCACTGGGGGACCCAATCTGGGGGCTGGGAGTGGGGAGGAGCTGGTAGTTGAAGGCTTAGGTGCACGAAAACCCCTGCCCCCATTCTTTCACGGGTTTGGCTCTGTGACCTTGGACAAGTCACTTCTCCTCCCAGAACCTCAGCGTCCTCCCTTGCAAGGTGGAACCACCTCCAAAAGCCCCTGCCCAGCACCCCGGCACTTCCTTCTTTCCTCCTGGCCCCACCATGCGTCCATTTACCAGGCACAGTCCTTCCTGGCCCGCCAGATGAAGGGTCCCTGTCCCTGTCCCTGTCCCTCACGCAGACCTCTGAGGCAGAACAGTCTCAGCCCCTGCTCCCTGTCTGGGGCGGCTGGAGGCAGGAACTTTTAAAGCCGCCCCAGGGGGGCTGTCTTACCTCAAAAGCATATCCGTCCTCAATCCACACCCCGCACCCCCCCAATCCAATCTGTCTGCAAGAGGAGCTGGCTCTGCTTCCTAAACAGACCTCAGCTCTGTCCTCTACCCCTCCCCCCACCTTGCTCTGAGCTGCCACCATCTGCCCCTGTAGGGCTGCCCTGACCACAGCAGCCAAAGCCCTGGTCTCCCCGCCCGACCACCTTCCGTCTACAGCCCCTGAGCCGGGCCGGGCCTCAGACCCTCAGCTCCAGCTGCTACGCCTTTCTTTCTCTTCCTTGAACAGGCCAGACTTATTCCAGCCCCAGGCCTGATCCCTCTTCCGTGATACTCTTCCCACCGGATTGGCACCAGCTCCTTTCCTGGCATTTAGGGCTCCCCTTTAACAAGGCTTTGCTGATCGGGCTCTGCAGAGGAACCCCCACTTCCAAGAGAGTATCTCGGTCACACCTCTGTTTTGTTTTCTCCCTAGTCTTTATTATTCCCTTATTTCGTGTGTTCGCTTATTTTCAATCACGCCCCTCCTTCACGTCCCACTTCCAGAATGTAAGCTTTGCTAGGGCAGCGGGGTTTTTTTGGGGCGGGGGGGGGCCACCGAGTCACCTGGAGCATCCTTCTCCACCCAGGAAACTTCCTTACCCTTCCACACCCAAGCCTCTGCCCAGGATCTGGGGATTCCATTTGCACTTGGCAAGAGGTTTGCATTCTGAATAAAGACACCTCCTTTTGGCAGGACGTGGGTTTGGAGAGAGGGTGTCCCTTCTGTATCTGTGCTTCTAATCAGCTTTGCAAATGAGAGGCTTCTCTGGGATCCACACGGCTTTTAACAACAGGGTTTTAATTATTAACATGTTTGAGTCCAGAGATTTCACACTGAAACCCGAATCTCTGGATTCTCCTTAAAAAAAAAAAAAAAGTCAGATCTGGCAAGAGAGACCTGTTCCTGCTGGGAGGCGGGTGGCAGGGCAAAGGGGAGGGGGTTTGGGAGAAAGGCGGGGAGGAGTGGGAGCCCAGTTCACTGTGGCTGGGCGCCCCCTTCAGGTGGGGTGCCTGCCTTGCAGATGGACTCCCCAGGCCTCCTGCACTCATTTTGTTACCTGTCCTGCCCTGTGGAGTTCTGAGATTAAAGCCCCTGCACTAGAGTCTTACAAGGTCAGGAGAAGGTGACCAAGGACCTAGGATTCAGAGGTCCTGAGCAAGGCACAGTCTTGCTGCGTGGCCTGAAGCGCTGTGAGCCTCAGTTTCCCTGTTTTCAAAGCCAAGTGTGGAGGATGGGGTCCTAGGAGTCCCAATGTCCCCAAAGACAGAAGTTCTTTTTTTTTTTTAAAGTGTTTCAGTCCCTTCCTTCCTATGGGTCTCAGTTCCTCTCACTGTAGAATGTGGAGACTGGATTTGATCCATGGTGTGCCTGAGGCTGGAGGAGGGTCACTGTCACTCCGGGTTCACAGTGCCCCCCATGGCTGCTGCAACAGCAATAGTCCATTTCCTGGTGATCCTGGTCCTCAGTATTCACAGGAGCTCCAGAGGGCAGGGAGCAGGATGTGGCTGACAGAGGCCAGCCCATGGTGGCCTGGGGGGGATGTCAGCCCTGTGAATGGTGAGTGCCTGGCAGTGGCTTCTCATCTTAGTCTGAGACGGAGTCCTGCTTTGCAGGTCTGCGCCGGTCCAACTGGAGGGCGAATCTACATGTCCGCGAACCACAAGCTGGTCACCATCCACCCTGGAGCCTCCTTTCTCACCTTAGACTGAGGGAGAATCGGATCTCAACATTTCTCTGCACCGGGCAAGTCCCTTCCCCTCTCCGGGCCTCCCACAAGTGGTGGGAACCAGCTAGCTCCCAGAAGCCTCTGTTACGAGCTGAGCTGTGTCCCTCCCCACCCTGCCTCCTGCCCCAAATGCACATGGTGAAGCCCTAACACCAGGACCTCAGAATGTCACTGTATCCAGAGACAGGGCCTTTGCAGAGATAATTAAAGTAAAATGAGGTCAGCAGGGTGGGCCCTCATCCAGCCGGACTGATTTCCTTACAAGAAGAGGAGATTAGGACACAGATACACACTTCGAGGACCGCACTGCCATCTGCAAGCCGAGGGCAGAGGCCTCAGAAGGAGCCAGACCCACAGACACCTTGATCTCAGGCTTCTAGCTTCCAGAATCATGAAAAAAACAAACAACACAAAACAAAACCACCCACCTTTCTGCTGTTTAGGCCACCCAGTCCGTAGTCTTACTGCAGCCTGAGCAGACTAACAACGCTCCCTTCCTAGTCTGTGCTATCCTCTCCTGGCAGAGCAGTGGCTGCCTGGACCCACGGGCCTCCTCTGTGGGTCTGGGGCTGGGCCGCTGGAAGGGGAGCTCAGCTTGAAGAACTGGACAGAGGCTAAGGCCCAGCCCTGGTTCTCCGTGCTGGGGGTCATGCATTGGAATGAGCTGGAGAGCTCGCCCCAAGCATATACCCTCTGGGTTCCAGCCCTGGGGCTCTGGGTTGGAGGGTTCGGGGGTCCCTGGGAGCCCTTTATTTTGCAAGAGCGCCCCTGGTGGCCTGCGTGGTGCAGCAGCCTGGCTGGTAGACAGCCCCGGCTCCCACAGTTCCAGGGACTTACCTCCAACTGAGACTGGTGAAATTTCAGCTTCAGTCTCCTTGGGTGTCTCTGGCTCCTCCGACAGCTCTGGTTTCTCAGGGATCAGGACCTCTTTGTCCTTGGGGATACGACGCTTCGCCCACCACTTAAGCATCTTCGTTCTAAGGCAATGAACTTCGTGGTTAATGCTGTGATCAGTTCCCCACCCCTGCTTCCTGTTACTGAGCAGAGCCCTGGGGCTGGAGGTCAGAAGACGGAGTTTCCCTGCATTTGCAGGTTCTGTGACCAGCCCTTCCATCCCTTCATCAAATGGGGGTGCAGATACCTACCTTTTGGCCTGGCCCCTCCTCCCAGCCTCTTTCCTGGCCTCCTGCCCCAGAGCTGACCCTGCCCCTCCCTTGTCCACAGTCTTCCTTCCCATGGCTCCCACGACAAAGTCTGAGCCCTCCAGCCTGGTGGCCCTTCATGACTGTGCCTTTTCCCCCCTGCCTTCTCATGTCTCGGTATGAATAGCAAATGTTTTCTTTTTTTTCTTTCTTTTTTTTTTTAAAGATTTTATTCCTTTTACTTTTAGAGAGAGAGGAAGGGAGGGAGAAACATCAATGTATGGTTGCCTCACATGTGGCCCCCACTGGGGACCTGGCCCGCAACCCAGGCATGTGCCCTGACTGGGAATCCAACCAGTGACCCTTTGGTTCACAGGCTGGCACTCAGTCTGCTGAGCCACACCAGCCAGGGTTGAATAGCAAGTGTTTTCCTTGGAAAAATCTTTTTTGGTACCTTTCTTCTTTCTTTTACCATTTCTGGTATATTTGTGCGTACGAGTGCACGGAGAGCTTCCTGCATCTTCACAGCTGCGCGGCATTTTGTTGTGTGGGCATGCTGTTGATTACAGAACCTTCCTCTATTGCCCTGGCAACTGCAGGCCTGTCCAGGGGTCCCCCCGCTTTGCCCAGTCTGGCTCTTCCAGAGCTGTTTTAATGTGTCCCTGGGATTTTATTTGTACGCGGCTGTGGTGAAGCCAACAGATCAGGAGACAACCGCCATTGAAAAGACAGTTTGTTACCCCAAGTTCCCCAAAGAGGGGCAGCCATGCCATGCAGGGCCACATGGGGAAGCACTGGGGTCTGTCAGGAGGTGCAAGAAGTGAGGAGGAACTATGAGGAGGAGCTTGTCTTATGGTTTCCATGGGAACAGATAAGGCAGGATACACAGACTTAGGCTAGCTGGCTCATCAAAGTACCTGGTCTACCTGCACATGGCCATTGGTCCAGGACGGGCCTGAGACTCAAGCAGGGACCATCAGAGTTACCTCTAGGATGGATATATATATATATACCAGAGAGAAAGACAAGTTCTCTTTTGGCTGGTTGCCAAGATAGGAGGCTGTGAACTTGGGGCTGCTGTGGGCCACCTTGCCCACTAGGTGGAGAGAACATCCAGGGACCAAGTCAACACTGCAGCCCAGAGCCAGAGATGGGAAATACTCTGGTGGACAGCGTCTGCGTGCCTGGATCCCGTCACGCCTAAAGTAGGGATACTCCCTGTGATGGGCCGAGTCATGTCCCTCCCCTCAAATTCCTGTGTTGAAGTTCCAACACCCAGTACCTCTGAATGTAACATTTGGAGGTGGGGCTTTTAAAGAGGAAATTAAGGTTAAATGGGGGTCGTATGGATGGGCCCTACTCCGTGCAACAGTTGACCCTTGGACAATGTGGTTTTGAATGGTGTGGGCCAATTGAAAAGCTGCTTAGAAGTGGACTCACGCAGTTCAAACATGTGCTGCTCAAGGGTCAAGTGTACTCGGAGACATAGGGCCTTCTGAGGGGTGATTACGTTAATTGGGGCCCCAATCCAATACACCTGGTGTCCTGTAACCAGAGGGAGAGACGTCAGGGGCATGTGTGCACAGAGGGATAACCATGTTAAGAGGCAGCAAGAGGGTGGCCATTTACAAGCCAAGAGGGGACTCCGGAGAAGTCAACCCTGCTGACATTCGTATCTGGGACGTCCAGCCTCCACCGCTGTGAGAGATGTCTCTGTTGTTTAAGTCTTACACTTAACATGTGGTCAGTGTGTTCCTGTGGCAGATTAAAGATGGCTGTGGATTTGTGGCACTCCTCGCCTGGACTGATAGAGTCTATTTCCTCTCCGCCCGGATCTTGGCTAGTCTACAACTTGCTCTGACTGACAGAATGTGGTGGAAGTGATGTTCGGTCAATTGCAGGTCTAGCCTTAGGAGCGACTGGCAACTTCTGCCTTGGAAGAGACGAGAGGCCCTGATCCTACGTAGAAAGGGAGAGGGGTCCAGCTGAGCCCAGCCTTGTGGTTGCCCCCCTGCAATCAAAATGCCAGCATTGTGAGCAAAGGCATTATGAACCCTCCAGCCCAGCCCAGCTGCTCGCTGAATACTACCAAGTGACTTCACAATACTGCCAGGTGGATGCCACAGGAAGCAGCAGACTCACCCAGCTGGACCCTACCTGAACTCCTGATCCATGAAATTGTGATAAACACTAAAACAATCTTTGCTTAAAGTCACCAAGTTTGGAGGTAGTGACATAGCAACAGACAACCAGAACTGTTCTCTTTTCCCTTGACCTTGCAGAGTTCTGCTCTTGATGCTCACAACTGGAACATTTTGACTAGTGCGACTTGTCTCCCTCAACGGCCAAAGGTCCATTATCTCCTCAAACTCTTCCACCTCTGAAATTTTAAGTCCCAACATCTCATGATCTGCCTACTTTTTCTATTCCATACCATTTTCTTGTGCTCTCTTTCCAATCTCCTGTGCCTGTTCTTTGATCTCGCAGGTTTAAGCTTCAATCCCACGACATCACATTCTCCAGCATCTATCTTGGTTTCTCTTCCTCCCTTCCCTACCCCACTGGGTAAAGAGCTGTGCACTCAAAGCGCTCGCTCCCTCCAGTGTCCATGCCTCCTTCCTTGACCACATCATCAGCCTTCCATGACACTCTGCCTGCAAAGATCCAAACCTAGATCAATGCCACCATCCGCTCTTTATCTTCCAACAACCACAGCTTGGAAGAAACTTCCCAGAGCAATGGCAGTTGGTGCCATTAACAATTAATAAGCTCCCGCCAAGACTGGACTTTCGCCGCGGTTCGCCATTTGTTTTCCTTGTGTGCGTACAGATCCTGTCTATTCTCAGTGGCTATTGCAACCACCCCAACACCATCACCACTCTTCTTGAATTCCCTATCTCTCACCCACATCACTTTCAGCAGGTGGCCTTGGCAAAGTCCTTCACTGTAAAAAGAAGCCACCAGGTAGGAGGGCCTCATCCCACCCACCCAGATCCTAAATGTCAGCTAAAGATGAACATAGGGACAGAGAACATCTGCCATGGGGTTTTGAGAATAAGGATAACTGGTTGCTTTAGACAGTGCCACTTGATGGCACGGTGCTGGAGAGGAGGTCACAGTGGACTGAAGAATGCAAGGGTGATGAGAATCAGGAAGTGGGTGTAAGCTATTCTCTCAAAATAAAATGTTGGATGGTGCACAGAGGGAGTTTGTGGGGCTTAGGTGGACAAATTTGGGCATATTTATCTCCTTCAGAGAATGAAGCAGTAAAGAAAGAATGATCGAAAACTTAGAAGAGAGAAGGGATGATTGAGGGGGTGTGGAGGAGATAGATTCCCAAGTGAAGGAGGTGGGACTATCCTCAGACGGGAAGAGGAATGCCTCTGTCTCTGAAAAAGGCAAGGAGTGAATCACTGGCACCAAAGGTAATGACTTTGTGGATGCTGGGAGTTGCTTTTTTTCCTGTTAAGTAGGCAAACCTTATTCCTGAGAGTGGGGGGAGGGGGGAGATAAGAGAGCTGTGGGAAAAAGAGACACATTTGCAATACTCCCAGAGTACTATGCTGGAGAGGGCTGACTAGGGGAAAGCTGAAGCATTTCTGGGAAGTACTGATGCTCTACCCTGACCACGGATAGAAACACTGAAGGGGAAGGGGTCCCCTAGTATCTTTTTTGTACATACCTTTAACCTAGGACTCGATTACTTGTGTACACCCCTGGAAAATTCAAGACTACAGGGTAAGACAAAAAAAGATGGAGAGAACGTTTGACAAAAATCTAATGAGAAGCCCAGAGTGAAAGGGAAGGGCAGAGGCAAGGTACGAGGAAACAAAGGTTGAGAATTTTCCAGGATTGATAAAAAGACACCAAAAAGCACAGGTTAAAGAGGCCAAACAAATATAAATAACAGCAAACAAAAAATAGCCACACTTAGTCACATAACAGTGAAAATATTAGTGTGGATACCAGAAAACTCAGACGGCTACGGGAGCCCTCAAAGGCC
This sequence comes from Micronycteris hirsuta, assembly GCA_004026765.1. Taxonomy (NCBI): domain Eukaryota; kingdom Metazoa; phylum Chordata; class Mammalia; order Chiroptera; family Phyllostomidae; genus Micronycteris; species Micronycteris hirsuta. Next base: position 43,288 of record PVJI01008978.1, read on the forward strand.
ACCCAGCCCAGGTGCCAGGAGAAGCTTCCTGGAGTACATGACGGAGGAGCTGTGAGCTGAGTCCTGAAGGATGACTAACGTCAGCCAGGTAAGAGAAGGGAACAGGAATGGGAGATGAAGTGGAGAGAGGCTCACCAAGCAAAAGTCATAGCTCAGGTAGAGAGGATTTGAGCTCCATGATTAATGAACTTGATTTAAAGCAATTATATATATATATATATATATATATATATATATATATATATATATAAAAATATACACATCACCAAATTCAACAAATGTAGAATACACATTATTTTCTAGCTCACGTGAAATACTTATAAAAACCAAATAAAAATTGTGCCCCAAAGAAAATAAAAATTAAAATCAAGCATAGTCAATATTCTCTGCACTTATTGGGTTTAAGCTAGAAATAAATAAATGAAGGTTATTAGAAAGAAAAATTTGATGTGTCTAAAATTACCTTTGGGCCCTGGCTGGTGTGGCTCAGTGGGTTGAGCGCGGGCTGGGAACCAGAGGGTCCCGGTTCGATTCCCCGTCAGGGCACATGCCTGGGTTGTGGGCCAGGTCCCCAGTGAGGGCCATGTGAGAGGCAACCATACATTGCTGTTTCTCTCCCTCTCTGTCTCTCTCCCTTCCTCTCTCTCTAAAATAAATAAATAAAATCTTAAAAATAATAAATAAAAAAATAAAAATACCTTTGGGTCAGAACATCATAATGGAAATTAAAATATTTTAACTAAGTGATAATAATAAAATATTTGATATTAAAATTCATGAGATGAAGCTAAAGTTATGCTCAGAGGGAAATTTATAGCCTTCCATGCAAATATTGGAAAAGAAGAATGACTTCAACTTAATGATACGAGTCCATACCAAGAGGGCATATGCCGTAGAATAATCTGGAAGACTTGTAAGGACGGACATAAAGAACAAAAATAAATATTCTAGGCTGCGGGAAAGGCATACTGATGGATTTTAACTTGGTACTCACACAAGAAGAACAAGGAAGAAGAAGAAGAGCGCTGGAACAATGACTCCATACACGATGCCCTGGACCAGCCCTTTCACGAACACTTTGGGAACTGAACTCACATCTGGAATCAGAGGGAAGTGAGAGTGCCTTTTTTTTTTCTCTCCTATTGCTGTGAAGTCTGAGATACTATTCTTCTCTTTGTCCCCGTGCCCATCCTCATCCCAGTCCCTAGGTGTTGTCATTCTAGCCCAGTCCCCACAGCCCTGTATGCTTACCTGGTATGAGGAAGACAGTTGAACTATGGTTTGCATACAGGTTCTGTGCCTTACAGTGGAGGCTCATGACTGTTTCTGGCTTCCCAAGCAGGTGGATGGTGCTGTTGGCCCAGGGGGCAGTTATGTTGGTAGTCACCTGGAGGATGTTACTCGTGTTTTTCACATTCACAGGAACACCTTCCAGGAGCCAATACACGACGGGTGTGGGGATACCATAGAAAGAACAGCTGCACTTCAGAATCTTCTCCAAGGAGCAAGAGTGGTAGAACAGCGTGACAGGAACTGTGCGGAGGGGGGCCAGGAGTCAGCAAGGCATCCTGACTTCCCTTCTCTACTTCTCCCAGGACCCAGCCTTCTCCTCACTTATGATGCAGAAAGGGGCTTCAATAAGACTTTCTGGAAGCTCACAAGGGCTGGAATTTATCCTCTTTCCTCATTTGTCTCACTTGGGCTTAGCTCTTACCTGTGACCTTTCAGCCCCAGAAGCCAGGGGAAGATGTGGCTGCTCCTCTGACTTCTCCCTTTCCCTTCCTACAAGGACTCAAGTCCTCGAGTATTTCTCTTGGGTTCATCATTTCCCTCAAACTCTGGATCTTCCCTTGCCCACTAGCACTCACTGATTGGCGGAAACTTGAATTGTTGTGAGCTTCTGGTCAAGTTAGGTAAGGAGAAGTTCAAATGGCATTGCAGGGTGGTGCCATGGTCCTTAGACTTTGGGGTGATGTGTAGCACTGAGGAAGAGGAGGAGGAGTTTCTAGAGCCATCTGTGTTGAAGGACATAGTGCGTTCTTTCCAGGAGAGGAAGAGGGCTTCAGTTTCTATGCAGGAGCCTCTGATGGTACAGGTCAAGGCCACGGGCTTCCCAGCCGCAGGAATATCTGGAATGTAGAGCTCTGGTTTCTGCGTCCGGTCTGAAGGAGACAGTTGTATTATACCCAGACCTCAGGGAAGAGGGACTCTCAGAGATACTTCACGGTGCCTAGGGTTTCAGGTTACAAAGTGTTTCCCCACCCATTAGCTCACTTGGTGCCCCACCCCCATTCCTCCAACCTCATGGGACCTGGGATTGTTATCCTTGGGTGGCTATTCATAAGCTTATTTCCCTTCTCTGCACGGAAGGGGCATACCCCATTGTCTCCGTGAGAAACTAGAAAGACTTGCTTGAAGTGGCAGAACTTGAGCCTGAACCCTGGACTTTCAAGACTGAGGGTGAGTAAATTTCCTAAGGATCTAGATTGCCTGTGATCCCTTAGACTGTCCCCCGGCCTCGACTTCCTAGGGCCAGCTCCTACTTTGCCTCCTTCCCTCCGAATCTAATTTTCCCAAGAGGCCCTGCCCTTTTCCAGCTGATCTGTGATCATTTATGCCTCCATCTCTTATTGGCTGGATGCTCCTAGGTAAGTCACTTCCTCTCTCTTTGCCATTTCTATTCAGAAAAATTAAGTTGCAACTGGACTTGTTGCTTTGTATTATTGTTGTAAAAATTAAATCACTAGGGTTTTGTAAAGCCCAGTGGGCTGTGAGGTAAAAACCACGCAATTACCAAACCCCTGCTGTAGGTCCTTCTTTCCAAACCACCCGTTGCATGAGATTGAATGTCACCTGACAGGAAGAGTGTGATATTCTCCCTCAGTAAGGTACTCTTTTGTTCTTCTTGACCTGCCGAGGATAAGTATGTCATGTTGTCCCTTCTGAGTACTTTGTGGGTCAGCAGGGTACAGTCTTGTTCTTCAAGATTCCAAATAATGTGGAATCTTTCACTGGTGTTATCATCTACGGCAGCATTCAGTTTACTTGTAGCTACAGCAGAGCTAATATTTTTATTGAGCCAGTAGCCTGTGATCATGGAATTGTTCAGGGATGCTTTGGGAAATTCTAATCTGCAGGGGACTGGAGTGCACAGGCCCGACTCCACTGGCATCTTTGTGACTTCCATCAGAACACAAGAAAGCAACCCTGTGGGGAGAGATTCAAGTTGAAAAATGGACTCTCCTAGTCTCTCCCAGTATCCCAACAGGACATTAAAGGATTTGTCTTAACCTAGAAGGGTTTGGCCATGGCCCAGATCCTGGGAGGGGACTTCGAAACCCTTGGAATGTCCTGCCTGATGAATGTGTCTTGGTTTAGCTGAGGCCTCGGGGCACAACCAGACAGTAAATGCTAATAATGTGATTGATTGTGGGGACCTTGGGGCACATGGGATCCTCACGACCTCTGGAGGGTCTGCAGACTAAGGGGCTGGGGCATGGGAGTGGTCAGCCATGCCTACAGGACCAGAACCCCATGACAAACCCTGGACACTGGGGCCCGGTGAGTTTCCCTACCTGGCAATACGGTGCGTGTTGCCACACTTTGTGTGGGAGAGGTGAAGAGCGCCTGCTCAGTGCTACTGGGAGAGACAACTGGAAGCTCATGCCTGGTCTCTCCTAGACCCCGCCTAGGTGCCTCTTCCCTCTGCTGACTTCAGTGTCTAATCTTTTGTTATAATAAACTGGAACTGTGAATATGTGAGTCCTTCCGTGAATCATGGAACCTGAGAGTGGTCTGGGGGACTCCCAAACTGCACCAACATAATGCAGTCTGCTGGGTTTTTTGCTGCTCTTGCTATTCATAGTGATTGTATCTTGTGACTTTGGCCAGGTTGTATCATTTCTGAACCTCAGCTTCTCAATAAGAAAAATGGGTACAATACCACCAATGCTGCAATGATGTGAGAATTAATGACATTAATGACAGAGGCATAGGGCACCCTGTAATAATAATTGCAGGTTATAACTTAGCTGTTCACTCTCAGGGATCCTGACACACTTGGTTCTGGGCCGCCATGCTGTGTCTGTTCTCTAAGATGTGGCTTAAGAATACCCACCATACAGGTTGATGCGGAGACAACAGATGTGGACACACTTGTCATCTAGGTTTTAGAGTGGCAGGGGCATGGTGTTACAACGGTACTAGGAGTCAGCAGGAGTTGGGCTCCACTAGTGAAACTGCTGGAGACTTTGGGCAAGCTGCTGAGTCTCCCAAAGCCTGTTTCCCCATTTGAGCAATGGGGATAAGAATCCCTCAGGGGGTTGTCAGGGGGATGAAATGGGACATGGGGTGGGTCACAATGCCAATCAGAATGTGCATGTGGAATTCTTTATTACTTAATTCATCAAGTACTTGATTTGTTAGGTCCTCACCCCTTTACCTCACCTCAGCCTTGCTCATCTTCCACCACCACTCACCCCCACCCCTGCCCCAGTGCATTCCTGGCTTCCTAAGACACCTCCCACCCTGCCTTCATTCCACTTACCCAACCATAACAGTGGTAGTGCCATGAGGACTGGCAGGATCTCAGGGATAAGAAAGGACCAGGACCTACGCTGCTGCTAAATCTGACCTCAGATCATTATGTCCTGGAAAGAAGAATTTGGAATGAATGAGGAGAGGTGCAGCAGTAAGAGACACGTAGTGAGGGGTAGAAATACATTCACTGCTTAATAAGGGCTATTGTCTCTTCCATCAGCCTTAAGGTCTGCTCATCTGTGAATTAGGAGTTTCATTTAAACAGCTGCCAGGAGCTTCAAGAACAGAGGAGAGTCCCCATGATTCTCTGTGGTGTTGGCCATAGGTAGGAGATGGAGAAGATGGGATATATTGAAGGTACCTGCATTTTAAAAAGGCATTTCTATGGCTGACAGGATAAGCTCCAAACTCCCTGGCCTTGTATTTGAGGCTTTTCATGACGTTGCCCCATACTTGCCCTATCTCCACTGCCCTTGTCCCTATACCTCTGCCATTCTTTGCATGCAGAAGAAATAAAGGCACCCTTTCCACATATACTCTGTACATTTCCATTTCTGTATGTTTATTTGGGCCCACCTCCCTTTCAGTGGCATCCTCCTGCAACTCTCTCCTCCGCCCACATCCAAATCGTACCACTCTATCCAAGTCCAGGTCAACTGCAACTTCCTCCTGGTAGCTTTCAAGGACACCCACAACCAGAAGGCTGCATTTCCCAGACTCTCTTCAGCACCCCATCTGTCCATCTCCTTTCCAGCAACGTGACAGGCAGACCTGGAGTTGCCTACATGATATCAACCCTCCTGTGTGTCTCATTATTTCAAATGTGTTCAGGTGATCAAGTCTCTGGTTCTTTAAAAATAAATACCCTGGATTTCCCTGCCTTTATTTCTATCTAACTATCTACTTATATTTTTAGAGAGAGGGGAAGGGAGGGAGAAAGAGAGAGAGAGAAACACTTATGTGCAAGAGAACCATCGATTGGTTGCCTCTTGCATGACCCCGACTGGGGACCTGGTCTGCAACCCTGGAATGTGCCCTGATCAGAAATCAAACTGGCAATCTTTTGGTGTGCGAGGCAACACCCAACCCACTGAGCCACACCAATTTTATTTTATTTTATTTTTATTTATTTATTTATTTTTGAGCCACACCAATTTTAAAAGGCTTCCCTGCCTCTTCAAATTTAGGGGTGGCCATGTGACATAGTTCTGACCACTGAGTCAAGTACAAGAAAAATGTTAATAACTTACTACTAGCAAATAAAAGCTTATTTAACCTTTATACCATTGTTTTTCTTTGCCATCACAATTGAAATCTGGATATCTCTTTTAGTTGTATTTTTTATGAGCTATTAAAATTCTAAAGCCTAGTTTAAAAAAAAACAAGTTTTTATAATAAAGGAAACAACTCAGAAAGAATTGAAAGAAATGTTCCCTTCCCCTGTAGCTATAAATCAAAATACATTGTTCCATGTTTTAAAAGGGTTCAAGGAATCTGATTTGATATTGTGCAAAACTGAGAATGTTTATAAGAATATAATTTATGTCCTTCCCTGCAATATACAGTGTTTTAATGAATATTCATGACTGTCACTGACTTGTTCCATTCTCTGTTAATACAAATCCTCCCTTGAAAGAACAATTTAAACAAAGTGGTCTTATGAGACTCCAAAGACATTACAAATTATTCCATGTCTTATGAAAATGATATTCAAATAAAAAATGATATTCTGACCAGTTGTCTTACTTGATAATTTCTTGCTCTGGTAACAAAATATTGTAATTGTTGGCGTTGTTTTCCTAAATGTATACCTATCTGCGGGATGGCACTCTTCTCTTTTCCCAGTGTGCGGTGCAAAAATAAAAACCTTGCACTCTGCTAGACTTATTATTAAGCACAAATGTTGAGACTTCTCAATCTAAAATGCCGAACATGAGGCTCTCTGCTGGGGATGTTGGGGAATTCTGCTCATCTGATACTGGCATTACTACTTTCTCCTTGTCACTTGCTGCTTTTTCCGTGGACTATGGATGTAATGCTGGAGGTGGAGCAGCCATCTGGCAACCATGGAGTAACCTGAGGTGTTGTCCGCTCTCCGGTTTCTCTTCACTTCCCTCATTTATAACATGAGACGTTTTTTTTTTTTTTTTTTGTCCAGTAGGTAATGGTCCTTCAGGCTTTACAATCTCTCCCCCTTCTCATGGCCTTCTCCAAGCCTTGGCACACCCATGGGCTGTCTCCATAGGCAACCTCCCCTTTTCCAAATGTACCTCCTTGTCTCGGGTTCAGGTTCCAAGAACTCCAACCTGGGCCTTCCTCAACACATCTCTACCGGGCTAGTTCCTTGAAAACTAAGCGTCCTCTTGGATTTTTGCTGAGTGACAAGGGACTAATGGGCTGACTTACTATGAGTTATATAACACTGACTGGAGAACGGACTTTCCAGAGGAATAAACTCTTGGATCTTTTTAACATCGCACCTTGAAACCGATGCTGACATATGGACTAACCGTCTGCAAAACCACCGACTCACCGGGAAGTGACTCAGGTAGCGGAAGGCTAAATGGTTAGTTGCCTTATGACCAGCTTATTAGCGGCCTGGGAGTCGCCAGGCTTCACCAACGACCCACCAGCCAGCGGTCACGCGCAGATACCAGTTCCCTGAGAAGCACCAACCTTCCCCGTGCCCCGCCCCTCTCCCCGCATGCTCACCAATGAGCACGTGCGAGTCTAGCAGGAGCCAATCAGGGCCTGAGGGTGCGCGCAGGGGCCGCTGGGATAGGCTGGGATAGACAGGGGCCTCGTGGGTCTCCAGTCCCTGAGCACGTCTGGAACAATAGTCACTACTGCAGACCCTGGACTCTGGCAGGGTGTCCCTCGCCTCTGTTCTTGAGAGGATCGTCTTTCTTGAGCTGGTGGTTGTAGATTACTCCTAGAGCTTCAAACTCAAGCCAATTAGTCATTAAGGGATGCTCTTCCTCAACCCAGTACTTGTGGGAAACGTGATGGGAGGGTTGGGGGCCGTTGATCAAGGAACAGAATGCCAAGTGCACGACCCTCAGGGCCAATCAGAAGGTACCTTCGTACCCTCGTTTCCTGTCCTGCAACCAAGACTCCATCCCGAACAAAAGACACAAGGCCCAACTCTCCATTTTCATGACAACCCAGCCCTGATCTATTCCCAAAGCAGTTCCCATCCTTTTTCTCATTCTCCAGCTCTTCTTCAGACCTGCCACTCTCCCAGTCCCCTTCCTTGTCCATTTTTCCCTGACAGAGATTTGTTTGATAGAAGCAAACACCAGACCTATTATAAAGGATCCTCCCTCAACTTAAAACCTCTGCTACGCAATATTCTCACAGATGAAGTTCTGATGAATAGGAGCTCACTTTCCAGGATTACAAAGCACATGAAAAAATAACCCTCCATGAGTGAGGATAAAACTTCTACTTTTCACTTTGAGTCCCTGAAAGGTCTGTTTCCTGAGCAGCTCACCCTTCAGTCTGAGCTTCACTGGCATAGACAGCTCCCCTGCCCCCCAGGGTCTCATCAAACCTCTCCCATCTCAGAGCCTAGAATCTGCTGTTCCCTCCAACTCGCTCCTAATAGTTCTTTAGGTCTGAGCAGAAATGTCACTTTTTCAAAGAGGCTTTCTCTGATTTTCTAATCCAAACTAGGTCCGTCCTCTGGTCTTTTATACATGCTTAGTAGTCTCTCCTTTTTCTTCTTGGCACTTAACATTTTGTGTTTCTTTCTTCACTATCTGTGTACCTGTGCAGACCACAAGATCCACAGAAGCAATGCCAGTGTCTGGCTTATTTGACTCATCTGATACAAGATGAGTTCTCATGTGGAATGTATAGACTGCATGCAAGAGAGGGGCCCATACATGTGAGGGCTTATATAAATATCTGCCTTGAATACAGGGTAACCACCTCACCAGTGCTGAATGGAAAACTACTGGATTTATTGACAAATAATGTCCCAGGGAAGTGAGGACCCTTTTTTTCAACAGCTGAAAATTAGCAGCCTCTGCCACCAGAAGGAAGGTTACCATTCATTCTGAGAGGAATACACAGCCATGGTCCATTCAGTCAGATTCCCTTTCTCATTCCTTGTCCACCTACCTTTCTTCCGGGCCAAGAAATAGTGTAATAACTTCCTAACTCGGTTCTTTTCCTCAAGCTTTCCCTCTTCTAAATTCATCCTCAATAACTACTCCTAAAATGGTCTTTCACTGCAAAATCTGGTCACCCCACTTCTTTGCTTCAAATCTTCCAGCGGCTTACAGTTCATTCGATTATTCAATGGACATTTTTGAGAGTTTATTATAGTTTAGGCACCATGCTAGGTGCTGGTGATACAGGTAGAAAAAAAAAAGGCAGGACCACTGTTCTTGTGGAACTCACATTCTAAGGGAGTCAGAATAAGGTCCTACCAGATAAAGCTCCAATGCTTAGCATGACATTCAGGGCCCATCTTTGTGTTTTTTCTCCACCTGTACCTCTGGACACCATTTTTCCACGCACTCTCCACCCAAGTACACCTCAAGTGAGAATACTTAAGTTCAAAGTTTAAAGTTCAAGGGTGGGGGCAAATGGTCTTCTCCAAGACACATAACCATTAAGCATTAAGTTAAGATACAATACTGATAGTATGGCTCCAACGTCTGGTGCTCCTGTATGTACATCTCCAGGTTCTGGGCACACAGCAAGGGTTCAAAAGCTCCTTCTTGGTGGACCCATTTCATGGTCTCATATGTATTTTTCTTTCCTTTGACACCATTCCAGGATGGGGCACATTTCTTCTGGCTAACCCAAAGAACAGTTCATAGCTTGCTTTCAAAGTTTCTATGATCAGGTCCAAGAGTAACTGTATTCAGTGGACAACCAGTGTGAAGGACAGGGTGGGGGCGGCAGGAGAGGTCTCTGTGAGCTGAGGAGGCTCAGGGGCTCCAGGTTTGCTATAGATCCTGAGTTTCTGTGGCTTTAACGGTTCTATGGGATACTGGGCTCTCCAGGTGTGAATGTAGTTTTCACAGGCTTGTTGGCTCCAACTCAGCTTGCTTTTTACTGGAGGTTTAAGGTAATGGGTCCTGCAGAGCAAAGAGAGAAGGATGTTGAAACAGGTTCAGAGGCGAGGTATCCAAATAAGGACAGAATTCTGTCCCTCCCTTTGAGCACTTGGGCAACATGGAGCAGGTATTGGCTTCACCTTTCTTTGCAATGCCTTGCTAGGAGCCTGCAGCGTGTCTTCTCCTGCTGGTCCTTCCTGTGCATTCCTAGCACCAGAGCCACTTGACTGCCCCCAGATTCCCTTGGGAAGTTCTGCCTGGTTCTGCAGGTAGGTTCAGTCCCTCCTTCCTCTGGGCAACCAGACCCCCAGCTCAGCCTCGTTACCGTGAGGGTGCCTTCCCCACCAGCCTGGTTGCTCTCTGAGGGCAGGGCCTGGGTCTGACCCATTTCTGAGATCCTAGCATGGCCCACATGGATATTAGGAAACACTGGTGGAATGTAACAGATGCATGGTTTATCCAAAAAGAAAGCTCCCAGTGCAAGGTATACAGACAATAACAGGCACTTCTGGCCTAGAGAATGGTAAATGGTAAGTAACAGTGAGGCTCAGAAACCTCAAGTACTTTCTTCCAAACTCCACTGAGGATACAGGGTGTAGTGTAAACAAAGAAGTAAGCTGCTTAATCTGGCCCCCTGGCACTTCGGACTGACTTGAGCCTGTGGTATCTACAGACTGTGGTGACCACAGATTGCCAAACTCTCAAGAGATAAAACCCTTTGATTTCCACTCTAATGCTACAATTGCTGCTGGAGTTTCTCCTAACCCTGTTCTCAATTGGGACTCTGTGTGTGTGTGTGTGTGTGTGTGTGTGTGTGTGTGTGTGTGTGTGTGTGTCTCTCTCTCTATACACTGCCGATTCTAATTATCCTTTAAGTTGTTTCTCTTAATTTTTGTCCTTCTTTTCCACCCTGGTTCATCATCTATAAGATAGCATATTTTGGCATCCTATAGAGTTGAGAATAATCATGTGGTTCTCCAGCTGTGTCCTATTACCGTTATTATGCTAGACTAGATTGCAGACACAGTGGGTACCTACCAATCTCTGGCTCTCAGAAGATGGCATGACTGTGGATTCTTCCGGTTCCTCAGGCTTCAGATCCACGTTAGATCCTTTGCATTCTCTGTCTTTAGTGTTCTCTTCTGTCTTGGTCACTGAGATTTTTTTTGCCAGCTTCTTTCTGATATGTTTCACTCTGTGGAAATGACCCTCCAGATTAGTTTTGGCTCTCCACATCCCCCAGGACCCCCAAGAGGGCTGTGGTCTTAATATTAAGTTTAGAGCCTCAGTGGCAGTGCCGTCTTGTCATGTTTTCTAGGGCGAGCCACACTACCCTCTGGGAGTTGGTTTCGCCTTCTCCATACAACAGGATCACCTTGCTCATCAGGCCCTGGGGCTCGGGTGAGGTCAGTTATGAAAGGGCTTTGCAAACTGTAAAGGATTGCTTTGGTCTCTAAGTCCAGATGACTAGACTTGAAAATAGCTCCCCAGTTGACCCTGCCACCCTGCTCCTCTCCTTCCTCACCTGGGGTATCTAGTCATTCCCAAGTCCCATTTCTCTGACTACCCCATATCACTTGCCCCAGCTCAGGCCTGGCTCAGGCCTCAGGCCTCCTGGCTCTCCCACTCTGGTCTGTGTCCCACCCCAAGCTCATGCCTTCCTTCCCACCTTAGCACGCTTCCAGGGCTCCCAACTCAGAATTAAGCCCAAGACATATAGGGGCCAGACCCCTACTCCCAACCCAGCCCCCATCAAATTATGTGGCCTGACCTCTGGTAACTCTGCCCTTCTCACTCTAGGCTTCTAGCCAATAGGTTCAGCCAAGTTTTGAGAGTCTTTATGAACCAACGTAGAGGGCCTTTTTCATCTTCACTGTTAGCCATTATCAGTCACTCTCAGTGCAACTGACATTGCTCAAAGACACTGGAAATTCCTTAAATGTGTCTCTGGGATCTGTAGATACTACTTTCTACCAAATAAGTGCTCAGCCTCCAGGTCCAAGGCAGATGGTACTCTAGGGACTCTGCTGTCTTCCCCAGGGCATCGCTTCCTCCTTCGCATTCTCCTTCATGGAACTGGCTGAAAACCTCTCTCCCTTGGGCCTGTTTGTGGTTCAGAAGAGTCCTCATGGCCCTGGATTGTGGGGACCACGTTTGGTGCCCCTTTCCCTTCCCTTCACGGCAGGGGCCCAATCTTTGCCTGCTCTGCTCAGTCTTTGCCTGCTTTTAACTCCGGTACTCACATGAATGGGACGAGGCAGAGGAAGAGCAGTGCAGTTGCAATGGATCCATAGGCAAGGCCCTGGAAGAACCCGTTGATGAACGTCTGCGTAATCAAGGAACTCTTTACTGGAAGTAGAGAACACATGAGAAGGGCTGCCCTCCTACAATATTGAAATTGGAGACAAAGCTCTCCCTCCTCCCCTCGCCCAAATGCCCATCCCCATCCCCCTCATCCTCATCCTCACTTGACGTCAGTACGATGCTCATAGCATGCACTCCATGTATGTTCTTCCCCTCACAGAGAAGGCTTGTGCCCATTTCTGGCATCTCAGCCAGGCTGACAGTGGAGTTGGCCCAAGGGCCCAGGACGGTGGAAATCAACTGGGAGCCATCATCCATGCCGTCTATACCCAAGATATCACCTTTCATCCACCACCGCACGTAGGGTACAGGGACCCCATGGAAGGAGCAGCTGCACTGCAGAACCTTCTCCAAAGTGCAAGAGGAAGAGACCAGCCTGGCAGGTGCTGTGGGGAGGGAGGGCCAGGAGTTGGCAGGGCGTCCTGATGCCCCTTCTCCATCTCCACTTTCTCTAGGACCTAGCCTTCTCCTTACTCATGATTCACAAGGAGCTTTGGAAAGACTTTATGGGCTCTAAGGGGGTAGAGCTTCACAGACCTCTCCCCTCATCTGGCCTGAATCTGAATGCTTGATCTTCTAGACTGGAGTTTTTGGGGGATGTACGCTGCTTATAATCCTTTATCTATAACCCCAGCCTAGACTTCCCAGTCTTAGCTCCTATGCCCTCCCTTCTCTTCCATCTCCACTCTCCCCTTGGGCTCTGCCCCTTCTTAGCTCCATCTGTGGTCAAGTTCTCCCTTCATCACCTACATCTGGATGCCTTCGGGAAAATCACTTGTCCTCTCTTTGCCCTTTCCTACTCTGGAAAATAGGGATAGTCACTGAACGTGTATCACGCTGTCATTGCTGTAAGGAGGAATGCCCTAAGGTTTGCAGGGTTCCTAGCTCAGTGTGCGGTAAAGCATTACTCATTCAATAAATTGAATGCCTTTCTAGATTTTCCTCTTCCCAACCTCAAGAGGCCTTTGCTTGAGCATTCACTTGAAGCAAAGATTGCTGTAACATTGGGTAACAGCATTTGAAGCTGCCTAATTCTACACAGAGTAGGAAGGACATACTGTCAATCTGGTGAATATCATGGATTAGGAAGGAGTCGGTCCTTAGTGCTTTCAGGTACCTTTTCACTGGAGCTAGTTGGGGTTACTGAAAGAAAGGAGTGATTTTCTCCTGAACAGTAACCCTGGGTCTTGACTTGGTCTTTTCACCTGGGTCACTTGAGGTGATAAAGAATTTTTTTTAAAGATTTTATTTATTTATTTTCAGAGAGAGGAGAAGGGAGGGAGAAAGAGCAATGTATGGTTGCCTCTCACATGGCCCTCACTGGGGACCTGGCCTGCAACCCAGGCATGTGCCCCAACTGGGAATCGAACCGGGACCCTCTGGTTCCCAGCCCGTGCTCAATCCACTGAGCTACACCAGCTGGGCAAATTTTTAAGGGGATAGTGATGGGTGATGTATTGCCTCTCCCCCACTACTGGTCTCTAGACTATTCTCCATCTGGGAAGGCATAATCATGGAATACCACTGACAAGACGCTGAAAAAGTGACTACCTGGGAGCTCCCAGTGTGTGCCAGTGATATCTCAAACAGCTCCTCATGCTCTCGTATCTTCAGACCACCCTCACCTCCAACCCCACTCCTTGGCCCAGTCCACTGTTTGCCCCAGACACCCCCAGCCTGGCCAGCATCTGGCCCACAGACGCCTGATCCACATTGGTTGTTTTGTACCCAGCACACTTGTGTTTTCTTTCTTTGTGCCCCCAGAGCCCTCGGCTTCCACAGACACCCCAGTGCCACTTCCCCACTACTCACCCACACTGCTCATTGGTAGCGCCATCAGCAGCAGCAATGATGGCTCTCAGAGACAGGAGAGGCCTGGTACTTTTACTGTGGTCAGCTCCAACCTCAGAACCACGTGGTCCAGAAGGGATGAGAGGATGAGTAACTGAAAGAAGACATGGGGGTAGGGGGAGAAGAAAGTATTCTTAGCAACCCAGGGGTTTCTGTCTCTTTGGTCACCCTGAAGGCCGGTTCACCCTGAGGAGCAGAAATTACATGAGAGGAGACGCTCAAGAGCGACTAAGGACAGAGCAGCACCCACTGATCTTCTGTGAAACCCCAATGCCAGGTCTCCTTTCTTCTCTTTCCCTTTGTCTTTCACTCCCAGTCCCAGCCTCTTTGGAGGGACTCTCTTACCAGGTCCTTTGGGTTCCCTCTCAAAGCTACTGGGGATCCATGGGAGGGCTGTGGGCCACAGAGGGACAGGATCAAGTCTGGGTGTTCTGAACAGCCCACTGGGGCCCATGTGAGAGACAGCTTGTTAGGGGGAGAGAATGCAGGCCAGGTGGCCCAGGAAGAGACTGGTGTGGTGGTCTGAAATGAGTGACACTCTAGATGGTGCATGGGCTATGAGGGATGGAGAGGTGGAACAAATTTAACAGACCTTTGGGACAACAAAAAAGGACAGGAATCATGACTGCTGATAGAAATAGTCCCAAACTTCTTGCTTTGCAAATAAAGTTCTCCACAATTAAGCTGCACCCCTGCCTTATATCCCCCTGTGCCTTTTCCCACATTCCCCATGCTGAAGAGAAGACGTTGCCTGTTCTAAATTTCACTGCTGATTATTAAAATTTTGAGAATGTTGCTAGCCGGCTATAAACACATTCATCATTAAAAAATTAAATTATATAAACCTATGGTTAAGCAAATTGTATTAAAAACAAAGGTAATAATTACTCAAAATCAATTACCTCTAATTTTTCTAATATATTTTACTGCTATTTATGTTCTTGAGGTTGTTTACATTTATTGTATCTATGATGGAAACACTACATAATAGCATGCTACTGTATCTCCTCCTAACTCCACACCATGGTTGGTAGCTTGAAATTGAGTATGGTGAGAGTATTTACACAGTAGAAATTGGCAATACCACAGTCCAGGGCTTCCCGGGCCCTTGGAGATCTGCTATTAACTATTTAACAGCACCATTGCTAATATTTCTCACTCAAAGAAAGCCATTCACCTTGGAACTGCCATCCATAAATGAAGTAGCTCTTTGTCAGTTGAGAGCTATCAGGTGGCAATAGGATCTGGCAGATGCTCAGGTGGTTCCAGAGTTGGTGTTGGGGAAAAGGAGGCCACTTGCTCCTGAATACAATGAATACCTCCTTACAGTCCCTTGGCAGCATGTTCCTCTACAAACCATTTCCATTTTATTATGGAACTCTTCTGGGCATGGCCTTCCTTATTAGCGTATTTATTCAACATTACCCAAGACACCGTGAGTATTATTTCTGGTTTCAGGATTATTTTATGTCCTTCAGTAATAGCGATGGTTTCAATCAAAGCCCAATAGCCACCTAATTGTCTCTCTAATAGAAATTTTCTGGCCAAAAATCCCAGTGGTTGCCACTGAGTGGTGTTCACTGGTTTTTGCCACAAGCTGTAGTTTGCATAAGGACTCCAAGACTTCTTTCTGCTAATTTTATAAATAGAGGTTAGCAATATTCACAGATATAGCCTATGTGTCTTCCAAAATCCAGATAAGCCAACCAAACGCTGGGCTTCTAACACTTTTTGTCCCCCAGAAGATATTCTATACTATTCAAATTACAACCTGTGAGGGCTTGGGAAATCTAACTGGTTCTCATTTAGCATGTCTAATCAATACTGGTTGAAGGGAGGCTTTAGGTGCCTCCTGTTTTATAATACCAGGTCAGGGAAATGTTCCCTGGTCAGACACAGTAACTATTTACACTCAGGTAAACAAGGAGACACAATGACTTCACCTTAATCTGTTCAAACATTCCTATTTTCATCTCAACTCTCACCTTAACCCATCAATGCCTGAATTCCCATGTCCTCCCAATCTAACTATAGCTCCCATTGGAACTCACCTTCAGGTTTTAGAATCATGGGACTCTCGAATTAAAGAGCCCCAGGAAACTCTCCTGACCCCTTTATCACTAATGTGCAAATAGCTTTGAGTCCCCAGTTGGGGGTGGGCCCTTTTATCAATCTTTATCTCATTTAGATAATAAGACCTTCAGGCTATTTGATGTCAGGTTTCACATTGTTATATCACTTCTGGCTTTTTAAATTCCCCCAAACTAGAGTAAATAGAACAGACTGGATTAGGGGCCTTCAATGCTGGGGCTCCCACTGGTCCACCCGAACCCCAAGAGCACTGCATTGAGACCTTTGTTTGGACGCCATCAATGTCCACTTCATTCATCCCACTTCTTAATAACTTTTTAAATATTTTCTTCTTATAGGGATGAGTCCCTCTGACTTGTCCTTTCACCTCTCTTTATTCTCTTGTCAATCACTAGAATTTCCTTTGTTGTCTGTTGTTTTGACATAACCTTCTCCTTCAGTAGCGTCCCTGAGGCCAGCAGCTGCAGCTCAGGACCAGACAGAACTCACACTTGGCCCAGTATGAGGATCCACTCCAGTTTTTTCTTTACTTTCATTTTAGCTTTAATTATAGATAAAATTAACCAAGGGATTGTATATTTAGCTCCTTATTACTGTTTTGCATTTCCTCATGCATCCAGTATGCCAACTTCTTGGGAGCTGGACCCATAATTTTTTTAAAAATTGGTAACTTTTCCCTCCTGTAACTGACTGCAAAACAGTTGTATTTCCATAGTGTGGATGACCTCGGGGCCATCCAGGAATCAAAGGTTTGATAACCCTGACTTCACATCCTTCCTCTTCCCAAACCATGTTTCAGTGAGTCAGCCTTGTTCTCCAGAGTCTCATTTCTGATGTCAGCTACAAAGTTGGGGAACAGTCCAACAACACACCCTCACTTCCAACACCAGCTGCAGATTCCGGGGTTTCTAAAACCATCCTCATCTCTGACGCCAACTGCATGTTTTGGAGACTGCAAGACTCCTCTCAGGTTTGATAACTCACTAGAAGTCCTTACAGAATTCACCAAAAGCTGTGATACTCATGGTTGCTGTTTATTACAACTAAAGGACATAGATTAAAATCTGTACACAGGGCAGCATCCAGGAAAGGCCCAACCTGAGAGCCTCCAGGTGTCCTCTCCCTGTGGAATCATGAAGAGAAATAACCTAAATATCTGATAATGATAAGTGATGATATGCACAGAGTAGGACAGCCAGAGAAACTCACCCAAACCTAGTGTCCAAATTTTTGTTGGACCTTTGTCATGTGGGCATGGCTGATGGCCCCATGGCTGATCTTAAGTCTCCAGCTCCCTTTGAAGTTGAGCTGATGCCACATGATCTGAAGATTCCACTCTAAATCACATTGTTAAACTATCTGGTGTGGCCAGCCCCTGCCCTTAATCACATTTTTAGACTATTTAGTGTGATGCAAGGCCCACAGGCAAACAGACACTCCTATCAGGTGTCACCTTCTAAGGATTTAGAAATTACCCCTAGAAGCCAAGGGCAAAGGCCTGACTTCTTTTCAGGCTAAACTCCTTTCTACACAGAATGATGAATGCCAAAATCAAGGTAGCAGTTAGCTCTAGGTTTGTGTGGGAGATGTATTTGGGGTGGCAGGTACATAGTACATGCTCTTGTTATACAATTTTATACTTTTCTGTATGTTTGAAATACTTCAAAATATTAAATAAAAATATGATCAGTGGTCATTTATGTAAAAGCTTTATATATGTATATGCTCATATATAATTTTTATATGTTCATAAATAATATACTCATAAATATACACATACATAGATGAATAACACAAAGATACAGAAAAATCCATAATAAACTGGCACCATTACTTACCTACAGATAGAGCAGGACCTATAGGTAAGTGAAACTGTTTGACATACTAGTTTGCATTCATGTATTACATTGGTGAAAAAATTCTTTTCCTAATGATGGATTAGTAAAAGAAAATAAAGAAAAAATTACATAATTAGGCCATAGTAAAATTTTTTAAATTGTAAATTATTGTAAATAATTGTAAATTAAATTGTAACTGATGTTTATTTATTTTTTACTATATGCCTGTCAATTTCACACATACATCTCATTTACTCCTCTCAAAAACCAAAGAGACTGAATATACAAACAGACAATGGCCAGACCACATAAGACCTTCAAGCCTCAACTATAGGACATACATGGCTGACCCTCACTTTGCAGCAGCTAGGCCAAGAAGCCAAACCAAGAAGCAATTTTCACAGAATAGCCATAACTTGGTCAATGAGTACCAAGTTCCCTATTTTTTACCCGTTTCTAGCTCAGAACCAACCAAAGTCAAATGTGCTCTCCCATCTAATCACGTAAGGTGCCCTTGCTTATAAGTAGCTGAACTTTAGCTTCCCCATGATCACAATTCCCAGTCAGACACTATCTGAAACTCCTCTTTTTTTTCACTTTAAGGATCCCCCACTACCCTGCCTGCCTTTCAGTCTTTGCGAAATACAAGTGATGGTGTTGACCCCCTTGCAATAGCAAGCTCTCAATGAATAGCCTGTTTGTTCTCATTTGGGCTGTCTTTGTCTGTTTCCTGAAACCCTGCAGAATCAAGTCTTGTAACTTCCTTTTTATAGAGGAGGAAGCTGAAGCTCAGAGACAGAAGTGATTTCCCCAGGGTCATTGAGCAAGTGTGGGTGGAGATGGATTTAAAACTCAAGTTCTTCTTTCTCCAAACCAGTTTTCAAGAGAGTAGAAATTTTATAAGCTATCCATGTTTTCTGGCCAATAGGAAATATAGTAAAGGTAGAAATTAATATTAAAAATTTAAATACCCTCATCTCAGAAGAAATCAATCACCTAAAATTTTTGAAACATGTAGCTAAATTGAATAAAATCATGTCCTGGAGTCCTCTTTTTGACTAGTCTTTTTCCTCTCATATCCCGCAGTCAACCAATCTGTCAGAAAATCCTGTTTGGCACTGCTCTCAAAATACATTCAAAATCTCCTAATTTCTAATCACTTCCACTGCCTCGCTGGCCTGAGCCACCATTCTCTCCCGCCCAGATTGCTGCAAGAACCTTCTCACTGGCCTTGCTGATTTACCTTAGTTCCCTACAATCTATTCCCCACAAAGCAGCCACAAGGATTCAATCAATCCTCAGAATATCCTGCCCCTTCTCTGCTCAAAACTATCTGTGGCTCTCATCTCACTCAGAGCCAAAGCCAAAGAGCAGGGTACTCCCCCTAAGGACTATCTCAATAAGCACATTTCTTCGCAATGGCACTTTCTTTCTTCCTTCCTTCAGTCAAACAACATTTTTGAGTACCTCCTTTATGTCAGACACTGTTTCACGGATATGGCAGTAACAAGAATGATACATCCCTGTCCTCATTCTAGTATGGAAGGCAGACAATAAACAAGCTGACAATGAGGATAATTTGATAGCTGTGGAATACTATGAAGAGAAATTAATACAAGATAATAGCATAGTTATGGGATGTTATGGGATGGGTGGGTCAGAAAAGGCCTCTCTGAGGAAGTGACATTTCAGTAGAAACCTAGAAGTAGGAAACCATGCCAGACTGGGGCAGGAAAATGGTAGGTAGAGGGAACAGCAACTGCAAAGTTAGAGCAGTTTAGCATGTTTAAGAGAAAAAATGTTCTGGAATTGGACAATAGCAATGGTTGTACATCTCTGTGGATATTCTAAAAACTCCTCAGTCACGCACTTTAAAAGGGGAGCGCTATAGCATGTCAATTACATCTTAATTTTTAAAAGTTAATTATAAAAATGTAGCTAAAACAACTCTCAGTTCAAAACTTTTCTTCAGTGATATTCATTACTATGTTGGGAAAGTCAGAGTGACTGAGTCACCATGATTTTCTCACAGGGCTCAAAGTTTGGTGGGGGAGACAGACATAGTAGCCGATAGTTACAATAAAATGAAATCCACTTCATTGACTGAGTGAAAAACTTGAGTCATCTTTGATTCGTCTCTTTCCCTCACCTCTTTGTATCTAATTCACCAACAAATCTCAGTCTAATTCCAAAAGATATCCTCAATACAACTCTCAAGCCTCCACTGCTACCACTCCGAGCCAAGCCGTCATCACCTTTATCTGGTTGCCTGAAGCAGTTTCCTGAATGGTCTCTGTGCTTCCACCCTTACCCCCAGTCAGAGTGAATGTAAAACCCCCAAAAGAAACCTGGTACCCATGAACATTCACTGTTAATTTCCCCTTTCTCTCATACCCACCCCTAGTCTTAGGCAACCATTCATCTATTTTTATGTATCTATGTATTTGCCTATTCTGGATGCTTTATGCAAACAAAATGATACAATATGTGCTCTTCTGTGTCTAACTTCTTTCACTTAGCATCATGTTTTTAAGGTTCATTCATATTGTACCAGTACTTTCATTTTCATGGCTGAAGAATATTCCATGTGTGGATGGATATATCATATTTTGTTTATCCATTCATCAATTCACAGACATTTGGGTTGTTTCTTTGGCCACTATGATCAATTATAATACATGCTGCAACAACTGGTAACTCCTTTGCAGTTAATATTTAATGAGAAAATATTATTGTCATTTACAACTCCAAAGACTTAGAAATTTCATGTCACTAAAAACCTCTCCAGAACTCTGTGAGACAGATCTCATTCGTATGACTTCACAAAAGAAAGCACAGACCCAGAAGTACATAACTGACCCAAACGTTTACTAGGTTGACAGATTTCAGACTCAACCTTTGACTCCAAATGTAGTGTCCTTTGCATGACACATTTTTTCCTTAAAACCTGCTGTGTAAGGATGGTCAAATCCATTCTCCTCTCAGTCCATACGCTCATGAATAGAATAGGGGGGTAAATCAGCTACACCCCTCATGGGATTGTAAGATACGTAGGGACAGAGCTGTAAACTGCACAGCAACGTGAGTTAAACATATTTTCAGCTATGACCTGACAGGACACACGGGATATTTAAGACAGGGTTCTAGATTCTTTCTGAAAGTGGACCAGAGGTCAGAAGGCCTAATCTTTGTCTCTCACATCTGGGAGATTCTGGGTTAAGTCACTTCCCTCACTGTTGGTCTGCTTCAGAGACTGCAAACTGAACCTAAGCTGGATCTTGACCTTCACATAGGTCTTGTTTTGCCTACCAAATGCTTAAATTTTAAAATAACTTTTGTGTGTGTGTGTGTGGACACACATAGAAACCAGGATATGTCACAAAAATTCAAACTTTCAGCTTCTCTCGCTCTTTTTAATCCTCACCCAAGGATATGTTTATTGATTTTTAAAGGGAGAGGAAGGGAGAAAAATAGAGAAACATTGATATGAGAGAGAAACATTGATGTGAGAGAGAAGCATAGATCGGTTGCCTCCTGCACGTGCCCAGATTGGGGACTGAACCTGCAACGTAGGTATGTGCCTCAACCAGGAACCAAATCCACAACCTTGTGGTGTATGGGAGGATGCTTCAATCAACTGAGCCATCCGGCCAGGGCCAGCTTCTCTTTTTCTTAAAGAAAAATTTCATCCTCCTGGGTGTGAAGCCTGGCTAGCTGTGTGATGGTAAGCAAAAGTTTCACCTCTCCCTAGGCTTCAGTTTCCCCATGTTTAAAATATGGATTATAGCAGTAGATATCTCATAAGATTGTTGTTAGAATGAAAAGTTAATAGAACAGAGCCTCCTATAGTATATACTCAATAAATGTCAGTCACTACGTATTTTGCTGTGTATAATGCACAGTCTTTAGCCAAATTTTTGAGTGAAAAATAAGGATGTGCATTTTACATGGGTAGTACCTGAAATACCTTGTATCTTCTTGTTTTTTAATTATTAGTTACATAAAATTTCTTGTACTATGGTATGTTCAAAAACAAATGCTAAAACTCCTTTATAATACAAAAAAACCCCAAGTATCTAAGCATAAATAAATAAATAATTGAATTAAAAAATTAAAAAATTTTCCCCTGAAAATTTGGGCCAAAAACGTGGGTATTCATTATACGTGACAAAATACGGTATTTATTAAATTTCCCTCCTGGTTCCGATCAGCATTATATTTGAGATCTCTCTGGACCATCTCTAACTCCTCCCCAGTGTTCTGGTTGTAGAAACAGACTTCGGCTTTCCTATTCTGTATTTCTGCACATTTCACAAGACCCCTCTTAGTGGACTCTGCCCCAACCTTAACCTCCATGTGCCAAAACAGATTTCCTGTCTCCTTGTAGAAAGAAGATGCTACCCAGACTGCCAGGTAAGGAAGCACCCCACATTCGCTCCCATTCAGTATTGCCCATTTCCTTCCCCTATTTAAAACCACACGTTGGATGTGGGAATGAACTCTCTCCGCGTCCTGGCCCCAGATTTGCAAAGGAAACCACTGAATAACCCTGGTCAAATATTTCCTGCTCTGCCCTGGCTGGTGCAGCTCAGTGGATTGAACGCGGGCTGCGAACCAAAGGGTCGCTGGTTCCATTCGAAGTCAGGGCACATGCCTGGGTTGCAGGCCAGGTCCCCAGTGGGGACCATGTGAAAGGCAACCACACATTGATGTTTCTCTCCCTCTCTTTTTCCCTCCCTTCCCTTCTGTCTATAAATAAAATCTTAAAAAAAAATTTCCCGCTGTGGTTTCCTTTTACCTCCTCGTCTGTACCACGAGTGGGTTTCCTTGTTGGAGATGTAATGATCGGCCTCGCTCTTGGAGTCTGATTTCTTCTTGCTCTTGCCTGCCAGGCTTCAGAGATACCTGGGATGACTCCTCAGGCACCCTCTGTTTTCCTCCCCCTTACATTGCCCTTTGCCCATCACTACTGCTCTCAATTTTACCTTCATCTCTTGTTCTGGGCCTGTGTGATATTGTTTTGTTTTGTTTTTCTTTGTCCTCAGCCCACTTCCATGTGTCTATTTCTCTGGCAGAGTGCAAGGGGTACCCAGGGCTCTCCAGACTCACTGAGGGAAAGCTGCCTTGGGGATGCTTGCCCTACTTGGGCTGACTGGAAGACCGATCTTCTAGGGAAGCCAAGGTCTAACGGTGAAGCTGATGAACCGATTACACGCGGGTTCATGATGTGTGTGACTGGCAGCCGAGTGCCTTACAGAAAGATGAATCTATTAATGGCCTGATTTCAGGGGAGTCTAGTTAACTGATGAACAGGGCAGGCTAAGGAGGGGATGGGTTATGTGATTTACGAGGGGACTGCTGACTCATAAGGGTACTAACCTGATCACTGACTGAGACCGCTTGGCTGCCCTTCAGCTTACCCAGGTGACCGACTTGGCGGCAGGCTGACGAACATACAGGCTCCTGGTGAACTGACTGGCTGACTGACTGGTCAGCGGACGGGCTCTCAGGGAGCCTCACTGACAGATGCGGAACTGCCCTGTGTCCAAAAACGAGGCTGAGGGGGGCTCTCTCACGTGAGAGAACTGCCCTGGCGCCTAACGGACCTCGGGACAGCCCGGCTGCCTCAGGTCACGCTGACCGACAGACACGTCCTGCTTTCACGGCAGCCCAGTTTGGTCAGTCCCCAACGCATGGCCCACACTCAACGATTGTCAAGGAAAGACAACAGGCCGCGTCTGGCCTCGTGAAGCCAGTTGTCTTCCGGCTGAGGCACGCGGAAGCTGGCGTAATGGCGCTCAGAAGTCTCTCCGGGTCCTCCCTGCGTGCCTTGCGTGGGGCACGTCTATTCGCAGCCAATCAGCAGCTTCACTAGCTATTACTCTGCAGCCAATCATCAGCTGCATGCTTCATTATTCTGCAGCCAATCAATGGGGCAGATGAAGATATGCGTTCATGGGCACATGCCTGTAAGAGCTGATGACAGCGACCAAAGCCAATGAGCAGCTGATAGTGCATATCCCTCCCCCTTTGTGGGCCATGGGGGCAAGATGGGTGCTCTGGAGGGCTTAAGCTAATCGTTAGTCGTGGGCGATGCCATGAAAATTTGGGAGTTAGTTTTCTTCGCAAGAGACTCTTCTTGACCTTGCTGATGAAAACCACATTACCCTTCCACTGTGATGGCTCCATTGCCCTTCACTAACCCTGCTTTATTTTTCTTACTCCATACTTATAAAACAGTTTCTTACCTATTACACATTTTTCAAAAACACTTATTGCTACTAAATTATATTTTTGCTTATGGTATCACTACCCACTAGACTGGAAGCTCATTGTGGGCAGAATTGGTTTTTTCTTTTTTCACTGCTGTTTGCCCCATGCCTGGAACACTGAGGGTGATTTATATCCGTCAATAAGTATTTATTTAATCAAGAACAGGCCCGAGGAGGCAAGGGACTCAGAGATTCATGTTAGGTGTACATTTAGCTTTGTCAGATACTGCCAAAGAATTTTCCAAAGTGGATGAACTAGTTTACACTTCCATCTAAATGGTGAACTTTTACAATATTGAATGCCACATTCCTGAGCAGGAATGTACGAGACCTCACGACGGTCCACATCCTTGCTATCATATAATATGCCAATTTTTAACGCTAATCCTTCTAGTGTTTGCATAGTGGTGTCTTACTGTAGTTTTAATTTGCATTTCCCTGAAAGGGTAATGTTATTTTCCTGTTTTTATTAATCATTTGGAAATACTTATTTTTGGTGAAGTGCCCATGTAGACCCTTTCCCAATTAAAATAAAATTTTAAAAAACTGTTTTGAATAAGTTATTTATATATCCTGGATATTGTTTGTCCTTTTTTTTTTTTT